>DWKC01000288.1:0-13924 GCA_018249195.1 Racta chiria
AGTAGTGAATTATATATAATACGTAATTTATTTTGTTATGTTACAAATATATTGATATTGAATTGTAAATGACTGTTTAGTTTGAGAGAGTGGAACACTATCTCTCCTGAAACATCGTGGCTATTATGCCCGAATATAGAGATTACTTATCAGAGTTGGTGTTTTATTTAATACTATCTGAATCCGCGACTCCGTTCGCACTGAATTTGTATAGACAGAATTCTTTAAATTGTCATAATTTTTTTTTATTTGTGCATCTTAATAAAAATACCCTTAAGTGTCAATTCAAGTTTAGCCCAATCCATCAGTGAAAACTGCATTCAAATCGGATTTTTATATGTTTGACATAATATGACGATGTCGTTAACGTACATATGTAGACGTTTATTTTTTATTTCGACAAAACTATCACTAAAATTACGCAGGTGTTATCCATGTCCGTATCTATGGCCTGTAGGCTTAGTGGTCAGTGAACCTTACTGCTAAGCCGGATGTCGTGGGTTCGATTACCTGTCTGGGTATAGTAACATCTATTTATGTCGATATGTATTTAAAAATACTATATTTATATAATCTATTATATATTATTATTATTATCCATACCAAACCAAAGCTTTAAAATTAATTTAAACCTAGGCTTTTTAATTTCGTAACGGAACAGCCTATTATTAATCTAAGGGAAGGATACAATGAGTAATGGCGAGATAATTTGTCAATGAGGATCCACTGTTCGGTGTAGTGTGGCCGGCAGGCAGGCTGATGGATGTCCTCTCATAGCGTCAGTCAGAGCGCGGTTGCTGCGAGATATATTGCGGACCCGCCGAGCGACCTTGCGGAACGCCCGACACCACGCCCGCGCCTGACACCCAACGACGGACGCCCGACACCCACTTTAGATTACCACTTTATCATAAATGCACTTTTAGAAGATTTTAGTACGACGGTAAAACAAAGTTCAACAAATATGTAGTTAATAAATTGACTATTCAGCGACGCAGTTCAATATATGAAACTCGCCATGATTCTTTGAATAGAATAATAATTAATATAATAGTAAACTTCACTTCTGTTTTCTCCAACACAATATACTATGTATTTTGAAATCAAATAACACTAGAAATTTAGAAAAAGTTGGGAAACAAAAATGAAATACACAAATACAATACATGAAATTAACAAAAAACGAACAAAATTAAAAGATTTGGCAATTAAAGTATACATAAGAAAACAAATGTGCCCGTGCTTGACACCATACTACAAACAGAGAAAGAAATCAAATGTTGTGTGTTGAATTTAATAATTGGATCACTCTCACTTACTACAACCTCCAAGTGTCCCGCTGGCTTCGGATCTCCTCTCACAATATGAGGGGAGACCAGAACCCACCTCGCTGGCCAAGAGCGTATTGGTAGACTTCACTTGAGAACGTTATGGGAAACTGTATACAGATTTTCTAAAGATATTTTTCTTCACGAAGCAATTAATATCTTCTAATACGGCATAACCTTTTTGAAATTATAATTAGGTGAAGGGTTTGAACTCAGTTCCTGAGATTCGGGAGGCCAACGATCAAACCACAAGTAAATTTAATGCTACCAATGCATTTAATGATGACGTCACGTCCTGAAATCAGAGAAAACACACACCATTCATAAATATGATGGTTGACATAACATTATAGACCCACAGAGCTGAATTAATCAATTTAATACGCTAACCAAACATAACGGCCATTTCGACCGACCTATTCAACATGGATTTAATTATTTCGTTTCCAGCATAAAACTATTCCATTAGTTTGACGTGGGTAACATTTAATTTGGAAATGCTAACAGTTTTGGAAGCATTTTCGACTTAGGGTGACCGCAGCAAGCATCACCCGTGGAACAAGAACAAACAAAGTAATTAAACACATCAAACGGAACGAAATTGAAGCCACGACTCAAAGCCTGGGCAGTCGTAGCCACTAGAGGGTAGAATTGACGCCCCAAAGCTGACGCTTCAAGCAGAAAGGGAATCTTTAAATTATTCTCTTGGAATTATAAACGTTCTTGTGAAATTCTCTAAGTATTTATAGTCAGTAGATCGTGCTACAATGCGCAGGGCACAATAAATATTTTAACTATATATAGAGGACCTGGTAATCCGAGATTTGCTCGGAGCCACCGCCATCTGTTGTAAAATATTATAACTAATACAACAGGTTCAAACAACTTATAAACCAATTATTCAACTTCATATTAACTTAATCCAGATGGCACTGCGATCTATTATTTCAATATTTTAAGAATTTACTCCAAATGTGTCTTTTTTTCGAAAAGGAAAGTTTGAATTATCGATTCTTTGACGACAACATACTTCTTGCAAATAATTGTCATTGTTATTAATGGATGTGGGATTCTATAACCCAATTACAGAATAAAAAGCAAAATAGCTACTGGTCTATTAAATTTAAAAAATCGAATTGTTTATGATCTCATCTTTCCATAGGGTCTTTCAGTTGTAGAAGTTTCACTGAATATTGCATCCAAATGAAAACCAAACGAATTCCAAACGAAAATCGTAAAATAATCTCATTAAAAGAAGATACTTTGGTCCCCCTTTTAAATTTTAAATTTGTATCTTAACAGAAGTTTGAAAAAGTTAAAATAGAAGAAACGCTTACATAATTATTTGTTTTTAATTAATTATTATATTATTTGTAATTCAACTTCAAGGTAAACACAAACACAGATCATCCAGGAGCTCGTAATGAAAAATTTAAAATATTCGCATTATTATGCCTTTTTACCTTTTACTTACAAAATATAAATAAACTAAGAATATAGTTGTATATTTCAAGTATTGTATAGTTGTATTTTTGTATACCTTAAGCCTACAAACGAGCAGACGGGTCACGTGATGGTAAGTGATCACCGCCACCCATGGACATTAGCAGCACTAAGGGCATCGCCAACGCGTTGCCAACCAAGAAGGAATGTATGTTTCAATATTTAAGCAAATCAGATAAATAATTAAAAATATCTAAACTTTCGTCCTCGTTCCCAAGGGAACTCTGCAAATTCGGGATAAAAGGTATCCTAAATGTTAATACAGGGCTTAAGTAACAACTTTGTCAAGTTTAATCGTAATCCGTTCACGGGTTTTTACGTGATACGTGTTACACACATACGTGTGTAATAAACAGAGAGATAAACACACAGAACATATCTCTTAAAAAAAATATCTTTTCATAATAAATATATCTATGGACAACACGCACGGCTGTTTGACCCCAAACTAAGGGTTAACCTGTACTATGGTGATCAGACAGGTGATAGACATACATATATATAATTTTAAATAGATGTATATTCATATTTCTTACACCCAACATACAGAGCAAGCACTCCAGTTCATCACACTAAAGTTTTCCCTGTGTGGGACTGTACACGGTATACGGTTCCTTCCACATATCTTGTATGTGCAGACAGCGATCAGATACACATTTATTACATGTATGATGAAACACTGATAATTAATTTATTGATGCAGATAGCCACATGAAATCCCAACAACCGACGTCATTCAGCCGTGGGACTGGGAGTTCCGGAAGGAATCCTGAGTGATCTAAGCGTTACCTCTTAATAACATTCCATTTCCGTACATCATCTAACTGAAATCTCAATAGACGATATTACTACGCATCATATAATAGTGTATATAAAGTTGAATGTATAAGGTAAGAGGACTTATCCTGTTGTGAATATGTTTGGTCCTTTAAGACGGATCTTAATTCTATACTAACATTTTGTAAATAAATGTATTATAATACTACGCTATGGCCCGCAACTCCGTTCGCACGGAATTTGTATGACTAAATTCTGTAAATGCCAATTTAATGAATTCAGAATTCTGTCATATCTGTTTTATTTGTACACCAATTTCAATAAAAATACCTCGAAGTATCAATCCGAGCTTAGCCCTATACATTAGTGAAAACCGCATTCATATCGGATCATCGTTTCCGAGATTAACACGAACAATGGCACAGACAAACAAATAAACAAATAGACAATTTTTTATTTTTTTTATTTTTTATTTTTTTATTGTTTAAGGACTTTGTCGCTGAGCGACCACATCGTCCCGTTAGGCAACTATTATATACAACTCGATACACAAATTATAACTTACAACAAAAAAATAATTCCGCTAATTTAATCTTAACGCTTACAAACTAGCAGAGAATTTTACTAAGAGAATTCGTAAAACGTTGACTTACCTACTAGTTTTACTTTGTTAGAATTTAAAACGCTTGCTTTGGGTGTACGTATATCCAATACGAAAAGTTTTTAGAAACAAAATACAAAAGCTAAAACATTCAAATTGAGTTGCTCACTAAATTGATACACCTTTTGTTCATTTTCCAACAGATAGCTAACGAACTTGTTACTGCTCTTGTTGAACAAAAAGATTTTTTGGGGAAGGTACCTACAGCTGTGTCGTCGTTCATTGCATTGGAAACAAAACTCTATCATGGGCATCTATCTGAAGCATTTATACCAGCGATTTGGATCGATCGTAATTGATCGGCAAAGTTAAGTAACAGCAGGCGGGTGTGAGAAGCGGATGGTTGACTCCAAGTTAAAGTAATTTCATGAGCGCTTCCGTGCTTCGGAGGGCGCGTAAAGACTTCGGTCCCGATCGTTGTCGTCAGATGGCAGTTGCATCTTAGTCGGAGGCTTTCGGGCGGCATAAAAAGTTAGCTACTATTCCTGGCGCCAATCCGCAATGGCACAGCGTGGTGGGGTATCTAGAGACATACTCCACCACGCTTGAGTACTTCAAATACTCTGTATACACGATATAAATGTGATAAAAATCAACACTAACACGATTACGTACCTATCTAAGATTAGTAGCGGATTTACTAGAAGGCTGTGTAGGCTTGAGCCCAAGACGGCAGATCATTGCGGCGACAAAGTTCGGGCCGATTATTTTTGTTTTACTAATAATAAGACAGGGTCTTTCTAATCGTACGTATATGATTATCCCAGAAACATGCTCAATAACGACTTCTCGAGCAATTACAACGACAATATTGGATGTTATCTAATAGTAATCTAAGAACAGAACATTGTATAGGTAAGGGCGGCCAAAGCTTATACCTTGGAAATAAATAAACCTCCACTGTCTACGTCACAACAACAAACACTACAGAGTGTACAAAGCTAAACGCTTCGATGTGTACTAAAGCTCTGATTTAAAGAATTTAAGTGCGCGCTTAGAAGTGTAAACATGATTTCAAAAGTTTTGCTGCAGAATTTTCCGATAAAGTGGAAAAAATATTTAGAGTTTAAAATTGCTTCATGTAGTTTAATCGGATGAAAGGTTTTCAAGCTCGTGGGCTTATGCCATGGACGACGAATGTATACCTACTTTATTCGACATTTATCGACTAGTTTGTTGGTCTAGTAGTTAGTAAGCCTGACTGCTAAGTGGGTCGTGGGTTCGATTAACACCATGGACAAACTTTTCTGAGATGAACAGACATATTTGTTGTGTCTGAGTGTAATATTTATATTTATATAATTATGTATTTCAAAATATATGTAAGTTTATTAGTTGTCAAAAAAAGTGTCTAAATCAAAATTGGTAATTGGTTTTCGCTTGTAAGTAACAAGTAAACAAAAAAAATTATATATTCTACTACATAGGGCAAGTACGGGGAAATTCGGTATCCATCATGTTACATTTAATTGGTCGCAACTAATTCATCTCAGCGAGAGAGCTAAACAAAGACTATTGTAATGGCTGAGATGAACTTTGCCGTCACAAGCCCCAACTGTGACACAATGTTATTTTGGAACAGTCTGTCTATTAATACGGGTATATTGAAGTCTTTGTAAGTAATAATAACATTGTAATTGCGTGAATAGAATTAGTATCAAACATTTATGTTATAGCAGTGTCATACTGTACTGATCTTATTTAATCCTGCAAAGCTCTGATAACCGTGCAACATGTAAGAAGATCTCATAATGTTATTTGAGTGATAAAATGAGGAAGTCTGTTATATAAATGCGAGATATCTGTATCGTCTTGTTTAACACCGCATGATGGAACTTTACGTTGGTTGACTGTAACTTTATGGTGCTTATATAATTTAATCATTAAGTTTCATTAAATTTTACACATGTTTTATACGATTGGTTTCGCTTTAAAGGAAAGTAATAGTTGACGGTAAATATTAATAGTCTGCAATGGTCATTAACATTTCAGAATTTCGTAAAGACATTTCGTAGAGTCATTGCACCTTGCAGCATACAAATATGGCTTGTAGACTGCCGAGGGAAGCGACCGCGACCGGCGCGGTAAACGTATCTGGTGCGCCCGCTTGTATCATTGCTACGGGCGTACCGATAGCGGTGGGGGGGTGGGGGAGGGGTGGTAAGCCCTTGGATCCGGATCCAGGTACATATCATACATAGTTAAATGTGAATATACAAAATTTACTGTTTACTGGCATATTAGGAGACATCCAACGTCGAGTGCAGTAGAATTGTTTGTCATAAGTGGAGGAATATCAGAGCCTCCGTAAATTGGAATAACACATTCGTGCACGTATAGAAATTACTAATAGCTGGAATTCAAGAGATTGTGGAACGTTCAAAGACTTTGTAGAACTAAGTTAGATGAATTTGTCTGTGGAATATGCTTCTCGGCAACTTGGTAAATACGTTAAGGCTTCTCCATTACCTGCTGCTCCATATTCTGTGCTATTCTGTGCTTCTGCACGAAATATAATAATTTGAATCCAACAATTATGTTATATTATAAATTTAAATAAATTAAAATTGGATCCAAAATTATACATACATATTTATAATAAGAATGTTGTATAAAATTGGTCCTAACATAGGTTTGTGATTTTGCTGCACTCAGAAATTTTGTGAAACGATGACTGGCTGACAGATAACACTCTTCCTGAATCAGTAGAACTAGAAGCCTGAAACCTACTGAGAGTAGTACTACGTTTACTACCGTATGTACCTGCTCTTAGCATCGCAAATTTGCAGGATTTATTACGAAAGAATTATTTAAAACCATTTTTCATATAGAACTTAAAATAGGGACTAAGGTTTTTATGTTATGATATTCGGACACAAAGATTCCAAATACTTTACCAAGAATATATAAAACATAAAACGTAGGTATATATTCCATTTCGCAGTCAAAAAATTTTGAGGCAAATTAAATGTTCGATTACGAAAATATTTTGATGACCAAATGGGGCACATTATATAACATACAAGTCATGCAATAATGTAACTCGAGCGGGGCCGCTTAGTAAATGTTTATTAATAACACACTCGTAGATACTATTAAGTTTTGAATGAAGCAAATAATTATGTTATGTAATGAGTAGTTATTGCTGTCGATACTTATTAAGATATGAGTTTATGATTTATATCGCATGAAATTGACAAGAAGGTACTATATAACAGGTGCGATAAGTTATGCCTAAAAACAAAAACGTATTATTTAGAAGATTGTTCTGCTGCATTTCTACGGAACGTTACAATGATTTTTTGGAATTTTAACAATTACTTTGTTAATACTGTTTACAACACTGTCACCCGAGAGTCTTGAAACGCAATAGCCAAAAGGGTCGTAAAGCGACGGCACCTCGAAAAGCTGACCACGTTGACCGATTGCTGCCACATTCGGGACTCGGGGTAATTAAGCCTATGTATATGGGATTCAACAGAGATACGTACTAAGGTACGAGGTCGGTGACTCTTAGCTGAAGCCAATCTCTAAAGATTTTGGCACAGGCGTAGAACTGTCAGCGTTTAGGTGTTTTACAGGACGCATGTCGGAGAATAGACGCTGGAATTATATGATTTAATTTCCTATCCCCTTTCCATCATTGAACGAGTCGACACACAGATGGCATGCCGTTGTCGTAGACATTTTGCCGTTACGATTGGTTCGAATGATCCGTTTTGCTTTGTATTTTTAATCATGAGTACAGTGTGAGGTGGATGACAATCCACATTGAAGCAGCATGGAGTAAGCGTTAGGCCCCCTCAGCTATGAGGAGAAAACTAAGTAGAGGACAACCGCTTAACGAACTTATAACAACAAAAAAGTTATTTCGCTCTGCACCCCGCGTCTGCGTTATCTAAGCGTTAAAAACAAAACAATTTGAGAAATTGAGTTGCAAATTGTAGCGATAATATTTGAATTTGGAATTGGCATTAACATTGACAATGAATTGACGCGGAGCGTGTTTAGTGACCAGCCATTATTATTATTCATTAATATGTTTAAAAGAGACACAAGACATCGACATCGCAATCGCAACGAAGAAATATCTGCAAGCATAGTCCGTTTTTCTTGTTCTTCTTGTAAACAATTGGTGCGTCAAGATAATACTTTAAAATATGAATGATGCATTTTTTATTCATAATTTTTTCAAAGGTTACATACATATTGTGATATTGAAACGTATCGGCCCAAGAAAACCGTGTCATTGTCATCCCATGTGCATTTACAAGTCAAGATGAAAACTGACTACAGCCATAACGAGTGCATAACGTCGTAGCGGTTTATTAACATTAAATCGTTTATCATATCTTATCGTCATACATATAATAAATCTGTAACCAATCGTTGTCTTTACATGGAAGATATATGGACGAAACTTATATTGGGGGTTTGTAGTAAGGAGTAGAACGCAAAACAACCAGTTTTTGAATTTTTGTCTATTTATCTGTTAGCCTGTGCCATTGTTCGCGCTAATCTCAGAAATGTCAGATCCGATTTGATTGTGGTCTCCGCTAATTTGTTGGGCTAAGCTTGAATTGGTACTTACGGGTATTTCTATTGAAATCGGTGCAGAAATAAAAAAAAATATGACAATTTAAATTCCGTCTGTACAGATTTCGCGCGAACGGTGTAACGGGCACAGCTAGTCACAACAATATGTTTTTGATGCTGTGTACTGAAAGTAGCGACGGTCGTTGCGTTTTTGAAACTTTAACTGCAAAATGCCGTCCCTGTAAGTAGGATAAGGATAGGTTGTAACGTGCTAAATTTTGTCGATAAACCTTGAAATATCACGTCGCTGTTTACATGCAAACAGAAAAATACAGTCTTTATTTTCTTCATTCGCTAAAGCCGGTCTTAAATTTTTTAAATTTAATTTAACCCTCCGCCCGTCGCGCCTTTTTTACGACGTGAGTAGTCGCGTGGGGTTTGTAGAGACCCCAAAAATAAAGAACATTTTATTGTTACTAGATCAAACATTTTTAACAGTCTTTTGACATAAAGTAGTTGAAGAGGATCGTATTGAAACAATAAATAAAAAATATTTGAAATCAGTCATTTATTTATATTTAAAAAAATTAAAGTAATTGAGGTAACATTTTTTTCTTATGTTTCTACATGTATTATCTTAAAATTCAACAAAAAATAAAAAATAATGAATAACTTCTTCTTTTTATATTCAAATTTGAGATCAACAAACTAATCATGAAAATCAACTAAATACTTACTAAAAAACAACAATAAAAATATGTGATTTCTATGTGTAACTAACCCTAATCATTTTTTTGGACACAATCAGTGCAAATAGCTTTGGTATGATTTGGACAAATGTTTCCTTTGCAAAAGTAACAAATGGACTTAAATTTTCTATCTGTACGTCTTGGACAGTGAATACAACGCTTTCTCATAGGTACCAACCCAGTATCATCAGCCAGAATGTCCTGAAGAGGAGGTATAAATCTTCGTATACACTGCTTCAAATCACGGGGCAGCGTTGTTATAGTTGCTCGTGACTGCAATTCTTGGCGGCATAATTCAAATGCCAATGTTTTCAAAAATACTTTACGTTGGAACTTGTTTGCTGTGTTGACTGTATCCAGTATTATATGAGCATTCAGTGCGCCAACGTCAAGGAAAGTAAATAAAAGCCGTAGCGGCCAACGGCGACAAACTCGCGCAACTGAATAGGTACCGATAAGTTTGTCGACAACATCAACGCCCCCTTTAGTTTTGTTATAAAAGCCTATAATTTCTGGCAATTTCTTATCACTGGTATCATCGACGACCCCATTGTGATGCATTGTTGAAAGCATAATCACAAATTTATTTTTCTTCGAGCAATAAGAAAGCAAAGTTTTCGTAGGCTGAAAGCCAAAAGTGGTTTTATGTTCTTCCATGTTTTTATTTTTGAACTCATTTGGAATTTCTGGTTTATTTTTTCTGACTGTCCCAACTATAGTCAAGTTATGATTTTTGAGCAGATCGTCCGCTAGTGTAACACTCGTGAACCAATTGTCCATGGTTACGTTGCGTCCGGTTCCTGATATTGGAGCAATTAGACGTTTGACAAGACTGTTAGTTGAGGTGTCTTGATAAAAAGGTCCTTCAGGTTGCTTACCCACATAAATTTCCAGCTTTTTTGTATAAAATGAAGAAGCATCTACCAAAGAAAACAACTTTATGCCGTATTTGGCAGGTTTACTCGGCATATACTGGCGAAATCGGCAAGAACCTCTGAAACTCTCTAACATTTCGTCTATGGTTACACATTCAGTATTAGTGTAATATTTTTCACAATTCTTGACAAACGATTCATAAACCCATCTGATCGGTGCCAGTTTGTCGGTTACATTTCGATCTGCACGTCTAGTAATATCATCCAACCGAAGAGTTCTAAGCAAAAATTGTTCCATCAGTAATCCAAATATCATCAATACTAGTATGTGACGATTTATGTAGTCCTATTATATACATAACACCAAACAAAGCTCTCAATTCAATCACGTTTGTCATTCCACAGTCTCGTTCTCTTTCATAATTTATTTGCATTGTCCTTATTTTTATATTGGTGCATGTCACTATGTGCTGTAACATTTCTATATTCATAAACAATGACCAAGATTCTAAAGGACTACTAACCTCTCGCGCTGCATCTTGTGGACCTGCGGCTTCTGTGACTATATTATGCCTTCTTGTTCTTACACCTTGCGGATAGGGAGTTTTTTTCCACTTACAAATAGTCGTGTATGACCCATCTCTTTGTTTTTTTTTCACAACAAAACAATGTGACGATAAATTCGCTAATGGCGTGTCATCGTCATCGCTATTAGATATATCCGATGGGTTAACTATTTCATGATGGTCATCTTCTTCACATTCCTGTTCTGATTCCGTGTCATGGTCACTGACTCCATCCGGATAGTTGACATTTTCTTCATCATCTTCTTCACCACCAACAACTTCCTCGTCTTCTTCTTCCAACCATCTCAGTATACGCTGAGTTTGTCTACCGTCTATTTAGCTGCTATAATAATTATCCTAGAATAAAAAGAACATAAATATAAACACTGCAACAAAAAAACAAAAAAAAAATGGAACTAAAAGTTTACTTACGCCAGTTGCCGCGTGGGGTCCTTGAGAGCCTTGCGCAGAAACACTATACATTTTACTGTATAATTGGAAGGCCTTTGACAGCCTCGCCGTCATCCCATTACATTGACACAAAGGAAACAAGTTTTAATTGTTATGCTCGTCTGGAAAAGCTGCGTCAGAACTTTTGGGATCGGTGACAAAGGAAGTATATTTGTGCATTGCAGCAGAGGACAAAATGGAAGACTAATACCCACTCTCTCAAGATGAATGATTTGGTATTGATTCAGGAAGATCGCGTGCCGCCGCTGTCTTGACGTTTGGGACGCGTGGTGAAACTGTTTCCCGGTCCCGATGAAGTATCCAGGGCGGCGGAAATCAGGACAGCCGGAGGCTGTGTGCGAAGACCATTAGTCCGATTATGTCGTTTAGTTCCTGCTGAAGAAATTAGTGGTTGAAAGTGGCCTTTCAACGGGCCTAGTTTGAGCGCCGAATTTAAGTGTCGGCCATAAGATATAATCTGTGGCATATTGTAACTGTGCATCTGTCAAAACAGTAATCTCGTTGTCTATGTCCTTTTTTTTCTTCTTCTTAACTGCACCTTGTAAATGTCACGATTTTTGTAAAATAAAAGTGATCAAATTGGAAAAGATTTTACTTCCACCGAATGTTCCTCCAAATGTCTGTATGAGATCGAAAAAAAACGGCGTGGTTAGTGAGGCAATTTTGTGTTGTCTGAAGGAGGTCGTATGGAGCAAAAGAGACATCAAACAGCTTGCACTCACAGGGAACGATTTTACTATGGATCACACAATGGCGGTGTCGACAAATTCCGCAATTAGACTGGAAGAGAAAAGTAACTGGAATGTGTGAAACTTCCAGGTAGCATTCACACTGAAAGGGCTAGATCTGTATACAGTGGTAAGCGGAAATGAGAAAACGCCGGAAGAGAGTCCAAACATTCGGATTGCAAAAGACGCAAAGGCTCAAACTATAATAGTCACCAGAATGAGTGAGGCAGCCATGGCATATTTTGACATGTGAGTCGACAGCTGCGATGTGGCAGAAGTTACACAGTATTTACGAAGCGAAATCTGCAACAAGTACAATGATGTTACAGCAACGATTCCTCCAATGCAAGTTTGAAGCTGGAGACCTGTCAGTGTTCTTAGCTTAACTACAAGAGATGATGTGTCAATTAAAGCAGGCAGGTGAAGACACTTCAGAAAAGTTTCTGGTGACCAAAGTTCTGTTGTCATTACCGGAGGCCTACAGCCATTTTATCTCAGCATGGGAATCGGTAGAGGCTAGCAAATGGAACTTTGATTACTTAGTGGCCCGTTTACTTGTGGAGGAAGAGAGGTTAAATGCAAAAAAGAAAGACGAAAGAGAAAGTGTAGCACTGTATTCGAAGAACAAAAAGTATAACATTGGCTTCAAGAAATGCTATAAGTGCGGCAAAAATGGTCAAATTTTAAAAGAGTGTCATAATAAAGAGAGGCGAAAATGTTTCTTATGTGGGGAAGATTGTCACTTGAAGGCGGAGTGCATAAAGCATAAATGTGAGAGTAAAGTAGAACAGAAGAAAAAACACCCTTTGAAGTATGGGTGGGTCAATATTTTGACATAACCAAACTTAACAAAATATTTAGCTCGAAAGTGTGGGTTCATATTACAAAAGTAAAGAGGCTAGACTTGATCCAAAGGCCGAAGAAAGAGAATTTATGGGTTATGAGGATTCTAAGAGATATAGAATTTATTACGAAAGGGAGAAGAAAATACACATAAAAAGGGATGTAGTGTTTATGTCCGGAGAAATGTCAATGGCCGATATTCATAGAGATAGAGGGGAGGCGGTGATTTATTTAGAAATAAATAATATAGAGGATATTCAGGAGTCGATAGTACAGGAAGAGGCTCAACAAGCAGACCATGAGTGATTGAATAATCAAATTCAAGCAGAGATAGGACAAGAAGACCAACGTAATAGTGAGGGAAGCCAGGCTGATGGCTCGGATTATTTTGATGCATCAGAAATCGAAATTGACGAAATAAAATATACAAAAAGCGGAAGACAAATAAAGAAACCCTCTAAATTTACCGATTAAGTTGGATTTATTGCATCTGAGGAAGAACCATTGAGTTACAAAGAGGCTATTGAAAGTGAGGATGCGGAAAGCTGGAAGATAGCAGTAGAAACAGAATTAAATCAGTTACAGGAGCATAATACATGGACACCAGTCGTAAAAGTATCAGCAGTTGAGGAAGTACCAAATGAGTATTGAAGAAAAAAAAATTGTCAAGGGGGAGATATAATCTGTAAAGCGAGACTAGTAGCAAAGTTTAATACTTTTAGAATTTTTACAGCGGTGGCTACAAAGTTAAATTGTAAAATAAGGCAAATGGATGTATGTAATGCACGGTTAGCAGAATACCCTCATTCTAGCGGCCCCGCTGAAAACCGGTGTCATGGCGTTAGCTGTGACGTAAGCCGAGCGGAAGCCTTTTAGGCGACGTTGTA
>DWKC01000289.1:0-13922 GCA_018249195.1 Racta chiria
CATTAAAAAAACATTTATTATTTTTATTTTCTTAACTTAAGTACAATAAGGTACTGATTACAAAAAATACATATAACTTCTATAATATATAGAATTTTCATGGAATGATGTTATTATCAAAGTAAAGTTAATCAAATCAAATCAAATCAAAAGCGTTTATTTCATGTAGGTATTATCAATACACTTATGAACGTCAAATATTTAGAATCTACCATATCCCCATATGTATGTAAGAATCCTATACAATACACATCTGCCAATTTGAAGCGCTTGTAGCCTGGCGCTTTCGACATTCATTAGATAACGGGGGGTTGGGAAAGTAAGTCGCTGATGAGTGACAAGTGACAATTTTAAGCGCATCCGTGCTTCGGAAGGCACGTACACTTGGCCACTAACCCCTCTACCAATCCGCATTGGAGCAACCGTGGAGTATGCTCTAGGCTTCATGAGGATCGATACGATTCACAGTAGGCCATACACAAACATACAAAAACTATTTACCTATGTAACTATAACTCCGCAAATCGTGAAGAATCAAATTTTTCAAATAATTATCATCGTTAGATAATGATTTTACCATTTCATAATGATCCATATTATCTTTTATCTCAAAAAACATATTACCCGTAGGACATATATCGAACAGGAGATCGTACAAATCCCTGGACTGACTTTTATAAGTAGGAGTGTCTTCTTCAGCGGCCAAGATGTAAAATCGTATATTAGTATGTTCTAGATGATTGTAAGATTGTAGAAGCGGAGAAAATGACACCTCGTCTATTTTAGATAAATTGACTTTATTGACAGATGTGACAGAGAAGTCACTCAAATCATATAACCCAGAAATTAAAAAAACCCCGTTGATTTGTTTGGTGGGGCGACCGAAGAGTTGGTCGTCTGATATAGTCTTTGCGATAAGTTGAGCACCACTGCCGTGACCAGCTAAGTAGACCCCCCTGTAGAAGATATGAAATAAAAGTATATTTTTGATTTATTTCAATAATTAATTATATTTATAATTATAATTAATAATTAATTACCCTATAGCCTTCTTCAGTTCCCGACCGGGGTTGGCATTTTAATGTTTTTTTATTTAATATGAAAGAAAAAGCTACTTTGCTTTTTTACTGAAGCATATTTTTTTATCAAACATATTTTTTTACTAAACATATACTTTTTATGTCCCAGCGGTTGAAGAAAATCCTCATTGGATACGAAGCGGCGTTCACTTGGAACGCCCGACTTCACTGACACGGCGTCTCGGTGCCATACACTCCTTACCTCCACTTCTGCACTTCTCTCTTCCAGGCATTTCAGAAAGGAACTTGTTTTATGTCGGAATCACATTATATTCCCATTCTGTTGACCGTTATATCTTTCACCACTGTGATAGTCCAACAGCCTTTGAACGACCACTGTTGACCATCATGACTATCGCCACGGTGATAGTTCAAGTATGCTAGGATCGTAGCAAGTGATAATCAACTTCTGATACGCACATAACTTTAAAAATTAAAGGTGCGCGCAGCAGGATTTGAACCCGGGACCTCCAGTTCGAGATACCAACGTTCAAACCTAATCTCAATACACATAATAAATATTACCTAGATCCCTTTTCCTCCGCGTATCTCAGTACATAAAGGACTGCGTCTAGAACTTGATCCTCGATATCCCAAAGAGTAACACGACGGCGTTGGTTGTAGCCCACCACGACTGTCTTCACACCGGCCCTGTGCAGAGGAACAGCTGGGAATCGAGATATATCCTTCGAGACCTGCTTCCAGTCGCCACCGTGGAGGTATGCTAGGATCGGGGCATCTGTAACAAGACCTTTTATGTCATTTTTTTTTATGAACATGTTACAACAACCAGATTTATTAGTAGACCAGAGACTGCCGGCGCTTCGCTTCGGTATAACCAAGAGCCGCGGACGGAATTGTTTAAACTGTTTCCATGTCAACCTTATTTATAAAATACCTTATTAATAAACATGTTACAACCAGATTTATTAGTAGACGAGAGACTGCCGGCGCTTCGCTTCGGTATAACCAAGAGCCGCGGACGGAATTGTGTGACCTTTCCGACTCCCGCGCATCTCGATAACAATAGAAAGTTATTGTGCCTCGCATCTTATGATGCCCTGCTGAGTTTAATGGGTAACCCATTAAAGCGTGTAGGCCGTCTTGAAACACGTGTTTGTGAAGTTGCTTGACCCAATTCAATAATTGACGGGTTAGTCCCACTAATAATATAAATGCGAAAGGTTTTGAAGATGGATGAATAAATGTTTGTAGCTCTTTCCTGCAAAAACTACTGAACGGATCTGATTAAACTGTCATATACTTTTTATTTATGCACCAATTTGAATCAAGTGTCAATCTTAGCCCAATAGATTAGTTAAAACCCATTTAAATCGGATCAGCAGTTTCTGAGATTAGCGTGAACAAAGGCACACAGACATAAAATCTAAAAACTTTTTTTTTATGTTAAGAGCAGGCAAACGGACAGATGTGTCGCCTGATGGTAAGTGATCACCGCTGCCCATAGACGTTAGCAACGCCCGACTGGGGTGTCACTAACGCGTTGCCTGCCAGGAACGAAGTAATAGACCCAGATGCGCGGGAAAGAAAAAGAAAGAAAGAAAGCGCTGAAATAACCGGTATCAATAATGTCACTAACTGACCCCTGACACACCAACGACATACCGCTTCAGAAAGAGCGACAGACTGAATAACGGGGAGAAAAAGAGGAGAACTGGCTCTCAAGCCCCCAGCCGAAACACCTTGAACCTTAGTCTACCGCACAGGAGGGCATAAGTTCGACATGAGTTCGTTTGTTACATGTCTGACATCGGTTGCTAGACAACGATTGTTGGGAAAATTCTCCTCGAATCGTGGCCCAGGTAAAGGGCTATTCAATACCATTCATCTCGAGGAACATGAATAAACCTGACAGTTTATAATCAAATTATCAAATGTGTGTGAAGTTTACAAATCCGGAATTAGCCAGCGTGGACTATGACCTTTTATTTTTATTATGAGAGGTATAAGTGCGTTGTAATGACGACAAATAGTTTAGGCAATCAATATTTCGTTAACAACTTAGTTACTTACATCTTTTGGAATTAGTTATAATGTTTTTCAGTAGATGGCGGTGTATATCTACCGACGAAAGTTGCTATAGGTACCGATTTTTACGTGAAGCCCTACCAGCAAGCTGACTTGATGCTGAGGTCAGTATTCGCCGCCTTTTTAATACAATAATTAATTTAGAGATACAAAAACTATCAAAACTTTCACTCATATGTCCAATTATAATGCAACAAAATTATGTAGCACGGAAAATAGTTAATTCATATTCCGAGAGCCACCGTGCCACACCGGTTGTTACGTGATAGACAGACAGACAACACGAATAGAATATCAACTATTGAGTAATATGACGGGAAATTATAGTGATGTTGGCATTTATCTAGTCAATAAATTCGTAATTATTGATTGACAGAAATCGGAGATTCTTATATTTTATTGTTTAACAGACCACGGAGGTGCTTAAATGTTTTCTTAAAATGAGTCTACAAAATTCTTGCCACACGTGCAAAAAGGGGGTGTATTTGTAGATAGTTACCTCTTCGAAATCCTATATTTCCGCGAACGTCCGGCACCAGCTCAAGACAACAATGTATTATAAAACTCTTACGACACTGTGATTAATCAATATAATAATAATAACTCAGATTAAGTTTTAATTCGTTAATGACCTATAGAGCTCTTTATCTATGCCGGATTAGTGTAAAAATATCAGTCAAAAGGTATAAATATTGAGTCAATAGTGACATAACTTAATAAGGTTTAATGAAGAAACAAAAACCACTCGTTTTATAACCTTATATCTTTTTTATATCTTTATAAATTGTTTATAAATATCTATATAAAATTAGCTGCCCGGCCAACGTTATTCTGCGATTTTTTAACATGTTATCAAATCAGGTAAATCAGAACTTAAAGTTTAAGCTACCTATAGTAAATATTCGACAAATTAAAAACCTTATCCCATGAAAGTGTTGCAATCTCTCCAATAGTTTCGCTGATCGCTCAGTGTTCTAAAACAGGTTTCCCACTTTTATTGTTTTCAAATACTTTAATAGTAATTCTGTTAATCGGGACTGAGATGAATCCAAAAATCCAGATATTTTTAAATCCGGGTCCAGCTTTTTTCGATTTTTAAAAGTGTAGCTAACACACTTTTCGACTTGGGTTTGTTTTAGCCCTGTCATTATTAAAATATTCTTATCCAAAATGTCTCAAATTACCTACAAATTATTCGATGTAATTTCACATACCCAACTTGCTAATTAATTAAGAAATAAGTTATTATAACATAATTATATTAATCCAATGCTACCTAACAATACTAATTATATAAATGATTCTATTGAAATAATTCGATTTTAATTAAATAAAGATATCGCTCGCATCATTATATACAGTTATCATTAATCATTAATTCTGTCATAGTAATTACACAGATAATATAAATTAACCAAACATCCTCTACGCGAGTTAGACAGAAGAACATTATTCATGGCGTTACGTAACATCGGCTGTGAGATAACCGCAACATGCATGGAATATTTATGGTGAAATTAACGATTGCTAATAGATTTGGAAAGAGTACTTTTATTACTAACTAGTTGTGCCTGCGACTCCGTTCGCGCTAAATTTGTATATACGGAACTCTTTAAATTGTCTTATCTTTTTTTGTCCCTTAATTCAAATAAAACTGCCCCTAAGTGTTTAAGCCAAGCTTAACGCATTACATAAGTGAAAACCGCATTCAATAGGATCAGCCGTTCAGACAAGCAGACAACAGACGACTACGAAACACCCCCCACCCCCACCTATAAGTTTCTCCCATACATCTTCCATGTACAGACAGCGATAACTTCCAGTTATATTAAATGTATGATTTATGACATATTTTAGATATACCTAATTAAGGTCTTACCTTTAAAGGTAGGTACCTAAATGAAGCGCTCGTTATTCGCTCGGTATTTTTTGTACTCAACGGGTGCGTTCTTTTGAAAAGATGTGCTGAGGAGTTTCTTTCGCCGTTTCTTCTACTCTTTAAGACCTCACAGAAAAGATGATAGATTCTAAATATTTGACGTTCATACGTGTATTAAACGATTTTGATTTGATTTGACATATACCAGGATACCATTAAGGATAGACACTATTTTTTCCGAAACGAAGTACGCCATCGCTTTGCTAGTGTTAACTTTATGTATATAGTTATTTATTTATTTTATTTTTGGACAACTCACACACGGATATCTGATCACAAACGAAGTGTTATCTTTTAATACGATGATCAGACAACTGATAGGCATAAATACATACTTACTTATATATATTTTTTTACACCCAGACACAATATACACACACACAGTATAAACATAACTGTTCATCACAGAAAACTTTATTTCTTTGTGGGAATCGAACTCCGGCTTATCAGTCAGGTTTACTAATCACTAGACCAGTAGGCCAGTCAATAATAAAAATAAAAGTTACTTACCAAAGTATTGAGATCGGCATTAATATCCTCCATATTATTCGCGGGTCCATTCTGCTCGCCAGACACCGAAGTTAATATCCTCTTCCTATGTCCAGGCTTATTTATTTCTAAAACAGCTGTCAATTCCACCTCCCATATTCTTCTTACTCTGTCCATATCTACATACAAATGTTTTCTAAAAGTATCGTTATATTGTTCTAAGTTAATATTATGTAACCATTCCTCTACCGATTCTGTTTGGTTTTTACTAATAGTATTGTTATTGTGGTTATTGCTTATTTCTGTTATTTTAAGAGGTAATTGTTTCGCCGACTCCAGAATCTTCTGTCTGTCGTTCTCTTCTATGCCCATTTCTCGGAGATCAGTGTCGTTTAAAATACCGTTCTGAAAGAGAATTACTGAGTTAAGTTTAAAAATTAAAATGAACATAAAATTAATATATTTTTTTTGTACTTTTTTGCTGTTAACACATTATTCGGGCCGAATAAAAACATTAATAGACTTGTGTTCGCCACTAACCCCTTCATTGCCACAATGAAGCACCGTTGTGGAGTATGTGTCTGGGCCTTCCGGTAATGACTATTGCCCTTTAATTTGTCATTAGCGGGTCAAATACAAAGTAGTAAACAGAACGTTGTCCAAAATCATAAGAGAGGCTGAGAAAATTATGAACTTCTTCTTTTACAGACGACATTGAAAGAAATCTTGGTATATTTTATCAGAACATGATATCTGATAAAATATACTAAGCATTATAATTATACCAGCTGACTCGGCAGACCTTGTTCTTCAATTTTTTAATATGTGACCACGCCAAGTTAAGTTTTCCAATTTCAATTATCTTTAGTAAATACTCAACAAATTTCAAAATTATTTCTATGAAAGCATTTATTGGGCTAATGAGGCTGACACAAATCCAAAAATCCAAATATCATTATAATCGGTCCAGCCGTTCTTGACTAATAAACAGTGTAATTAACACGATTTTTTATATATATATATTTTTTAAAATATACTACCAAAATATATCCTCAAGGACCTACAAGCATGATACTCACAATAAAATCGATATCATCATAGCCACTCTCCAAAAAGAGAGGCTCGTAGTCCTGTAACCCGAGGCCAGAGAGCCACAGGCCCAGGGTGGAGGCCACGGAGGGACTCAAGCTGGACTCCGAGCAGCTCAGGCCCAGCCTAGAGGTGAACTCTTGCTCCAGCTCGGACACGAAGACGGATTCCCTCACCAGCTTACTCCCGAAGGATGCCATAATTTCGTTGATCTTGGCCCATTCCTCCTGAACAAAGAGATTTCATAATTTATTTATTTATCCTTTATTGAAACACAATAAGATATTACGATAAAAAGGGCAAGCCCAATGCTAAGAGCATTCTTTACAAGCCAACCTTTGGACGAAAGCAGAAACCAACGATGGCGGTATAAATGAGGACATATATAATATAACATTAAAACATAATCGGGCCATACGTAAATATATTCATTGTTTGTTATACTTATCCTAAGTTTACCTGATCTCCAGGGTTGACAGGTAGACAATACTGTAGTAGTTTTTGGTATCCTCTACCTAAAAACTAAATCAGACTAGAAGGTAAATATGACAGCTATCATAAGTTAACCCTGAAGACAAAACATTGTATACTAAAAATATCGCTTATACAAAAGACCCTAAGATGTTTTAAAAAAACGAAAAAGATGCGGGTCCCTTACAAAGTTTCTTTTGATAAAATGATATGCACGCAAAATTTATGTCGGCAGGTGCCTACTGTTCTGATGCAGGTGCGTGGTGCAAGATGCAAGATGTACACCTGCTTATTTTTAATTTTAGCACGTTTAATGACTGTAATGCTGCAAATCTACCTTTCCGCAATGACGCTAATAACATACAGGTGCTCGTTTTGTGTACTCAAATTTATTGATGACACGATTACAGATGTTTGAGTGTGGCGTACACAGTAGGTACATCTTACTATATTGTATTATATATTTTTTTATACATCCTATATATACTGTTTAATTTTATAAATGCAAATGTAAGTTTGCTTGTTACGCTTACACGCGAAAACTACTTAACCGATCATTATGAAACTTTGTACACATACTTTTGTAGGTATTTGAAGTACATTTTATTAAAAAATATATATTAACAGGAAATTAAAACAATTTAGAAAGATAAAAACATATAAGATTTATATTAAATTAAAACTAAGTCGCGGGCACAGCTAGTTATATATAAATAAAAAAGCCAAATATGTTGTATATAAGCACAAAACTGTTGTATATAAAGACAAAATGAATCTCGAAGTATCGTACGTGTACCCCTATTGGCAGCCAAAGTATTAGATAATAGATAAAGTTAAATATTATTTGCAGTGCTCAGGGACTACCCTGAACTGTCAGGGTTGGTTTCAAAGTATTGAAAAAGAGGATATCAACCAAACTATAATAAAAGTTATTCAATGTAATGAGCATTTACCACAGGTACCATTATTTTTCTAATTTAGACTGATTTGATGATATTTTAATCACAGAGCAAAGTCTGCCGGATCTGCTAGTATTATATATAAAAATGAATTCATGGTCGTTAGTTTCGCTAAAACTTGAGAACGGCTGGACCGATTTGAACGATTCTATTTTTGGTGTGTTCAGGGCAGTTCAGAATAGGTTTAAAAAAAAAAAAAAAACTTGGAGTATCTTATTTGGACCTCTAATAGATCAGCCAAACTATAATAGATATCGAATTGCCCCCATAGCGTGTTCGCTATAATTCATTTACCCCGGAAATAATAATTTATCTAATATTGATTGGTTTGATGACATTTAATTGCAAAACATCGTCTGCCGGGGCAGCTAGTAAAAAATAAAAATAAACGTTATTACACTCAAGTACCCAGTAGGATTCTAGCGGATTCAATTCATTAATGGTTCACTAAAGTATGGTTTTTTACTTATGACTGAGGACAAACTCAATGCACTGTTACGCGCTCCACCACACTGCTGCACTGCGAAATGGAGGGGTTAGTTGCGAAAGAGTCGGAAATATGTTACCCAAAGTTCTGTTCTTGCAAATGGAAAGCGATTACGAAAATTATGAAAAAGAAGAAGAACAAGAAACATTTATTTTTCCAAAGATCTCTCGCAAACATTGAATAAAATATTATAGCTTAACTAACTAACATAAATAACGTATCTAACTAAAATAAATCGATGTAGTTCAATATTGCAATTGCGAAGGAATCAAGGACAAGGGAAATTTTGCGATTGATCGTAGATCGCAAATTCGTATTACGTATCAACGACAGTCGTGCTACCTAACTGGTATTGGCGCTAATCTCGTCGAAAAAGTGCAAAGTATCAGCGAGCGATAAGCAAGCGATCACGTATGTAATACGATTTTTTTTTGACATAGCGTTATGTGTCTATTTTAGCTGATCGTTTGCTGTCTGCTCACTGTTAGCAAATTATAGCTAATACACGACAACTATCCGTGCCCTCCGAAGCACTCAATAATATTAAACCACTAGCCGCCAGTCATCCCCTTCTCGACCTCGATCACTTACTATCGACTAAACTTGTAGTAGGAGAGCCATATACCCGGAAAGTAAATACCCCTACCTCGTTTATAGAGAAAAGTACTTTCGGAATTAAATTGAACGACTTCCAACAGAAGGAGTTTATTCTGTTACGCACTTGTGGATAGGGCCTTTCGAAACACGCAGCGTCATAAGCTGCGCAGTTAAAAAGTAATAAAGGGGTTGTAAAAAAGCTATAATCTGTGGACTTACAAAGTTACAGTTCAAACTATAGTTTCAAGTCTCTATTTTAGCTATAAAATAACTTTTATTGTATTTATATTAAAATGTCAATAAGGCCTAATCCTTGCAAGGAAAAGAAAAGATGGATTGAGAGGTAGATTGGGATTGGATTCGTAAAAAGCTCATACGAGAAAAAAATAACAATCTACAGACAGGTACGCTTAAAATTTATCTACCTTATTAACAATCTATATGCCTTTTAATATATGTATATATATAGATATATATATATATATATATATATATATATACTAATATATATACACTAACATAAGTATGTATGTATAGAACGATGTCGAAAACCGTACCTTGAAAACGGCTAGACCGATTTTAATGATATTTAGATTTTTGGATTCGTCTCAGCCCAATTAACAGAAAATGTAACAAAATATTGGAAATGTGGAATAAAATGTGGAAACCTGATTTGGTACACTAAGGAATCAATTTTTTCTCTGATTTCTGCTCGGACCAAAGGTGGACTGTTCGAGAATACTTTTAGTCCGCCTTTTGCACCACATCGGTTTGTTATAATAAAGTTTTAAATAAATAAATCAATCAGTGAAACTATTGGAGAGATTGAAATGCTTTATTAGGGAAAGGTTTTGAATGCGTCAAGTATTTACTAAAGATAGCTTAAATTTGGATAAAGACCTTATGTATATGACGTGGTTACATGTTAAAAATAGTTTTCGGAACATAGTTTTTATATACTTCAGCTATTGCCTAATTACTATCCCACCTGGTAAAGCACTATTAAACGTGACTGATAAATATAGAATGCTACGTTGATAACATATACCTAAATACAAAATGGGTCTCGATTTTCTAAGAAACTTACAAAGTTGTTCATAGCAATTTGTCACGCAGGATTACCATGTCTCCTGAGTGTTTTTGTCTAGAAATGTATCCTTGAGACAGGTAAAATATATGTCGAGCGAAAATGTTATTTATCAAGTACATTTTTATCGATTTAGATGGTTTCGGTTACTGTACTGTGGATGGAGTATACGCGAAATATCCTCCATTTTGATAAAGAAAAGCACTCGAGAAGAATACAAAAGGTTTTTTTTTTTTTTACTTAAAATAAGATAGTGCTTGACAATAATCCCACCTGATGGTAAGTGGCGATGAAGTCTTAAGATGTTTGGCGCACTATCTTAGTAAATGCCTATTCACTCTTCTCTTGAAGACTCCTACATTATACAAAATGCCGGCTATTTGACAACGATGCCGAACTTCATGTCGATATTGCATAGAATTCAATTTCACGTTACTAAAATTCACTAATGTAATATAATTGTTCCGTACATATGTAACTAATTCTAGTGACGAGATTATGAGATGAGTGTCGCTCTATTTACTTTGATATCTACCACATCTATGAAGACGACATATTCTTACATCCAAATGAGATGGACCCGTGTTAAGTGGTGGGCTATTAATGGTTTGAGGCCATTTAAAAAGTTAAATATGCACAAAATATATTGAAGCAAGTCAAACAAAACTCGTCCTTTTCTAGTCGGGGGCTTTAAATCGTTCTACGAACAACGCCACGATAATGCCTTTGGTGTTTGCGACCTCTTACCGTCCCGTGGCTCGTCTGCTTGTTTCAGGTATTTTCATAAAGAAGGTTGCAGAGAACAAACTCAACGCACCACGAAGGAATTGGAAGTGATAGACTACATTTATACAATTTAATGCGTAGAGTCCGCACTGAAAGTGACGATCCGAGATGTCCGTAGAGCTACGGAGCTACGCCACAGCTTCGGAGGCGTCTACGACTGCTACGGCGACAACGGATGACTCTGTTTAATACTAATGAATTGGCTGTCTAGTACAGGTAGTATACGCAATCCAACTAAGATGGTTACCAGATCCTAGATAGTGTCGTCGATCTGAGATTTGAGTTTCAGAAGTTGTCTTAGCAAAGTAGTGTCAAAACTAAATTGATTGTACGGCGGTTTTTCTATCTTGCGATTTGTGATGACGTACTCCACCTACAAGCTCGACTGACAACTGACCAGCTCTGCTAGAGAGCTGTACAAACATGACAGATAGAACGTCTACCGTGTGGAGAACAATCCGAACGAACTTTCTGAGGTAATATTCGTAACCGCCTGAAAGACGTTTGTGTGTCAGTTTTTGTTCTGTTTTTTTTTCATTAACCTAACTATTGCCATTGAAAAAAGGAAACATTGAACCTGTTATTGTTATATTAATGAGATATACACGCGAGATTTCGCTTGAGTTTCTGTTCCGAAGTTTCGAGTTATCGTTGTATGTTTGGCCAAACATGTGGTTCCTACAAATACTACAAAGGGTTGTATGGCAACAAACTTCGTGTAACCTGGCTACAATTCACTGCTTTGACAAAACACCACAGACTAGAGTGTATCCGACGTGTATTTTTCCCTTACGACACAAATTGTGGTATTCTTGAATTGAGGACTATTTGAATTTATGAATATATTTATTTAGAGCCCGTATAGCACACATACGACGACATAACATAACCAGAAAGGGGTGGCCAGGCCTATTTCATTCCATAGACTATATAATTCACAAATTAATGGAAAATATACAATAAAAATCTAAAAAAATTGTGTTAAAGTATAGAACAGGAAAGTGATCGGAACATGGTTCAGCTTTTTAATTTTTTCCGAATAT
The DNA here is from genome assembly GCA_018249195.1 of Racta chiria. Lineage (NCBI taxonomy): Eukaryota > Metazoa > Arthropoda > Insecta > Lepidoptera > Hesperiidae > Racta > Racta chiria. The sequence goes on from DWKC01000289.1 coordinate 12,076, forward strand.
TTCTAACAGTTCTAGATTACGTTGTTGTTACAAATACTTCAATAAAATTGTTGTGTATTTAGTAGGTGTATTGATTATAAATTTTAATTGTTATCCCACCCTCTTGTTATGCAATAAAACAATAAACACATTCTGCGATCGTCGGTCTTTTCTTTAATACACTACAAAAATCAAGTGATCAATGTTTTCTCTGAGTAAAGATTGTCTTCACGTTACTTCCTAATTTCTCACATTGTTGTGACCTCGTTACATATGTTTGTTTCATTTATATATCTGACCTTTTACTTTGTTGATTTTTTTGTAATTTGCCAATGATTCTTCTAACACTTGATTGATATTGTAAACTATTTGTATATTTTCAATTGGAGGTAACTTCTATTTAGTTACATATATTAGTATATTAGAGCTATTCTCATCAGCAATTATGAAACAGTTATAGAAAACAGCTGCTGTTACTAATTACAAAGCTATTAGAATATTTCTGTGATAACAAATGTTATTTTTAGCTGTAAAATCATATTGAATGCTAATAATAATAATCACATCATAATATCATATCATCATCACAACATCATACATATAATAAATCTGTAGCTGATCGCTGTCTGTACGTGGAAATATATGTGGAAGAAACTTATAGAGGGGTTTGTAATAATAATTAAAACCCAAATCAACCATTTTTAGAACTTTTGTCTGTTTGACAGTTTATCAATGTTCAGTTTACAAATGCGTGCTTATCTCAGAAAAGGCTGATCCGATTTGTCGTTAATCTATTACCCAAAATATTTTGTTTAACAAGTCTGTGTCCTATAAAAAAAACAAATTCCGCACGAATGGAGTCGCGGGCACTACTAGTTATGTAATAGTATTAATATTTCCGTGGCATCCTGTCGTTGTCTACCTAAATGTCTTTTGTCATTTGTGAAGACCTTTATGAAGGGGTGAGAGCGAGCGTGACGCGGGGCAGTAATTCAACTGTGTCCACCGTTAAATGTCACGCCATCCGAAAACAATGCCGTTACGTCATAACAAATATTGCAGACATCGAATATGTACGGGAAAGGGAAGATATCTAATTTCGTTAACTACAAAACTCTTCCCGAACTATTACACTTGCTTTCTTTATTGACAATGAATCACGAGTCACTAAAATAAATCACTAATAATAAAGCGAACTCTCCGGCGAGACAGCGTGCGCACTGCGCAACGACTGTGGGCCGAATGAGAGCTTGTTCAAACTCTTTATATAACATGAATTAGGGTTATACTTGCCTCTTGTTTCTTACGAACAAAGAAAGGCCGAGTCGTCAGATATTTGCTCTAATTATTAATAATAATTAAAACTAAAACGAAACTATGTGTGGTACTTTAATAGAATGTTGGTAAGTAGTGGTAGCCTAGCGGTTTGAGCGTTGATCTCTCTAATGTGAGGAGTACGCATCTACCATTTTAAAAGTTATGTACCTATTTGAACCCTTTTAGAACTTTCTGTAGAACTTTTTGTGGATTAATAATCACTTGTTCCGGTGAAGAAACACATCGTACGGAAACTTGCACTCCCGAAAGTTCTATAGAAAGTTCTCAAAGGTGTGTGAAGTCTATCAATCCGGCCAAAGCCGCGGAGGCCTAAATCTATGACATGCTGGAGAGACTATGAAAGAATACGCAAGCTTAGTAGTGGTCTCAACGTTGTGGTATTGTTAAAACGTTGTGAGATTTCACGAAGAGTAAGTGTCTACCTATTAGCCACTATATAGACAATTTTTTTTTGACAATTTAATCGTAAGAAATACACAATTTTAGAACGAACATAAATGTACAATACAAAAGAAAACATGAAATTCGAC
>DWKC01000290.1:0-13896 GCA_018249195.1 Racta chiria
CCTATTAGTTTCTTTTCTGATATTTGTTTCATTGTCTTAGTTGTTTTAGTACTAGTGGTAATATTTTTTAAATCAGTTTTATTTATGACATTTTTATCAGTTATATTTTTTACGACAGATCTATCAGATTTATGTTGCGAATCAGTTTGACCTAAGGTTTCATTTGATCCTCCACGATCATTCTTTGTTTGCGATACCTTATGATCAACAACGTCGCGAGTAGTCGTTGAAGAGTGTTTACTGTGAGTTCCTTTTTGCAAGTGCTTCGCTGTCGTGTGTTCTATCGATGTGTGTTTTATGTGTGTATCTCTTTGTGATCTGTCATCAGATTGGATTTCAATATTACTTCGTGTAACGTGATAAGTCCTATTTAGATCATCGTGTTCAGAAATATGCTTAGAGTCTATTGAGCTTCGGGAGGTGTCATAATGAACACTTGTATCGTGTCTTACAACATCATTTCGTTGATCCGTTGATTGTAAGTATTCTTGTGGTCCGGAATGGTCAGTACGGCCATTTACAGTCTGCGGAGTTTTTAATCCTGGAGAGGAAGATTTTCTGTCGGTTTCGGGATGTAAATTATCTTTAGGCTTTATGGGTTCTGGCCTATCTCCAGGTTGCCATTTTTGTTGAGCAGGACGTTCAAAGTCACCTTCAGATCTAAGATTGTCCTTGGGACGAATTTGTTCTGGTCTCTCAGTAGTTGGCCACTGAGTCTTTTGACCTGGACGATCTCCAGGCTTCCATTTTTGTTGAACGGGGCGGTCAAAATCACCCTCAGGTTTTAGATTATCCTTATGACGAATTTGATCCGGTCTTTCACCTACTGGCCACTGGGGTTTCTGACCTGGACGGTTATCAGGTATCCACTTTTGTTGAGGAGGGCGATCAAAGTCACCTTCAGGTTTCAGATTATCCTTAGGACGAACTTGTTGCGGTCTTTCGCCTAAATGATCTCCTGGTTGCCATTTTTGTTGGGAGGGACGATCAAAATCGCCTTCTGGCTTCAGGTTATCCTTAGGTCGAATTTGTTCAGGTCTTTCACCAGGTTGCAACTGAGGCTTTTGACCAGCAAGATCTCTAGGCTCTTGTAGACCTGATCTATGAACATCACCTTCAGGTTTACTTTTATCTACCGGGTGGGTTTGTTCAAATCTTTCGTCAATATAAACTGTTGAGTGATTATCATGTCTTGTCTTTTGTAAATGTTGTGTATCTGATATATGCGTGGCATATGATTTACGTGAATCTTGAATTTCCACCACTCTATCGCTTTTATCATGCGTAACCCACTTTGGTCTTGTTACTTCTTTACTATCTGGGACTCTTTTATCACTGGGTTTTTCTTGTGTAGATGTATCTCCATTTACCGATTTTTGATCTGTAATTTGGTCAGGTTTATTATCATCAGGGTAATAGGTAATAGCTGTCTTTGGACCCTTTACTACTTTATAATCATCTCTTCTCTTGTGGTCTTCAAAAACACCTTCAATTTTGAGATTATCTTCTCTTCTGGTTAATTTCACTCTCTGTCCCTTAACAACTCTATACGTATCTGACGAGGAAGTATGAACGTTTTCCATTCTTCCCTCCATTTTCAAATTATCTTCATGCTTAACTAGAGCTGTTCTTTCCCCTGTGACAACACTGTAATCGTTTCTTTGTTTCATGTCAATAAACTCGCCCTCTACTTTTAAATTATCTTCCCTTCTAATTATATCTACTCTTTCAATTTTGTGTTTTTGTCGCAAATCGACATCTCTTTCAATAGTAATATTATCAACTTGCTTGAAAGGTTTACGTTTTTCAGCTGGCTGAGAAGGTACAACATCAGGCTTATAGAATTTGCCATCAGGTTTCAGATTATCTTGTGGTTTAACTACTGGTGCTCTTTCACCTTTAGTAGCATTGTAATCATTCCGAGTGTGAAGATCGATAAACTCACCTTCAGTTCTCAGGTTATCTTCATGTCTTTGAATAACTACTTTTTCAGTTTTATCGATACGTTTGTAGTCATCTCTGGAACGATGAACATCAATAATACCTTCCATTTTCAAATGATCTTCGTGTTTAACAATATCTACACGATCTCCTCGAGTAGCTATATAGTCTGTTCGACGAATAACTTCCATATCGCCTTCTGGTCTAAGATTATCTTGTGGTTTTTTAGGAGTTTGTCTTTCTGCTGGCTGCCATTTATCATGTTTAGGTTTTTCAAATTCGCCTTCAGGTTTTAAGTTATCTTTTGGCTTTTTCACTTCAGGGCGATCAGCTGGTCGCCACTTATCTTGTTTAGGCGTTTCAAATTCACCTTCCGGTTTCAAATTATCTTTTGGCTTCTTTGGCGTCTGTCTCTCAGCAGGCCGCCATTCATCGAACTTAGGTTTTTCAAATTCTCCTTCCGGTTTCAAATTATCTTTTGGTTTTATAATATCAGGTTTTTCTGCTGGTCGCCATTTCTCGTGCTTAGGTTTTTCAAACTCACCCTCTGTTTTCAAATTATCTTGGGGTTTCCTAGGAACTAGGCGTTCTGCAGGCTGCCATTTCTCGGGTTCAGGCTTTTCAAACTCGCCCTCAGGCTTAAGATTATCCTTGGGCTTTTTAGGCGTCTGCTTTTCTGCTGGCTTCCATTCATCCACTTTAGGTTTTTCGAAGTCACCTTCTGGTTTCAGATTGTCTATAGGTTTCTTTTGCTTTGGACGTTCAGCAGGCTGCCAGTGATCTCTTTTAGGAGTCGTAAATTCTCCTTCTGGCCTTAAATTATCCTCTGGTTTTGTTGGTTTGGGTCGTTCAGCAGGACGCCATTCTTCTGGACGCCTTTTCTCAAAATCACCTTCAGGGTGCAAATTATCATCTGGTTTTTTCAGTTGTGGTCGTTCTGCGGGCCTCCATTTTTCACGTTCTGGAGTTTCAAATTCACCTTCTGGTTTAAGATTATCCCTTGGCTTCTTAGGCGACTGCCTCTCAGCAGGATGCCAATCATCTTGCTTAGGTTGTTGAAATTCACCTTCAGGTTTTAGATTATCTTGTGGCTTCTTCTGTTGAGGGCGTTCTGCCGGACGCCATTTTTCACGTTCAGGCGTTTCAAATTCACCCTCAGGTTTCAGATTGTCCTTCGGTTTTGTGGGAATTTGTCTCTCAGCAGGACGCCACTCATCTTGCTTAGGTTGTTCAAAGTTGCCTTCCGGTTTGAGATTATCCTGTGGCTTCTTTTGCTGAGGACGTTCAGCCGGACGCCATTGTTGACGTTCGGGTGTCTCAAATTCACCTTCAGGTTTCAAGTTGTCTTTCGGTTTAATGGGTGTTTGCTTTTCAGCAGGGCGCCATTCATCTTGTTTAGGTTGTTCGAAGTCACCTTCAGGTTTTAGATTATCTTGTGGTTTCTTCTGTTGAGGGCGTTCAGCCGGACGCCATTTTTCACGGTCAGGTGTTTCAAATTCACCCTCAGGTTTCAAATTGTCCTTCGGTTTTGTGGGGATTTGTCTCTCAGCAGGACGCCACTCATCATGTTTAGGTTGTTCAAAGTTGCCTTCCGGTTTGAGATTATCCTGTGGCTTCTTTTGTTTAGGACGTTCAGCCGGACGCCATTGTTGACGTTCGGGTGTCTCAAATTCTCCTTCAGGTTTCAAATTGTCTTTCGGTTTAATGGGTGTTTGCCTTTCAGCAGGGCGCCATTCATCTTGTTTAGGTTGTTCGAAGTCACCTTCAGGTTTTAGATTATCTTGTGGCTTCTTCTGTTGAGGGCGTTCAGCCGGACGCCATTTTTCACGATCAGGAGTTTCAAAATCACCTTCGGGTCTAAGATTATCCTTGGGTTTCTTAGGTGATTGTCTTTCAGCTGGTCGCCACTCATCTTGCTTCGGTTGTTCAAAATCACCTTCAGGTTTGAGATTATCTTGAGGTTTCTTTTGAATTGGCCGTTCTGCTGGACGCCATTGCTCACGTTCAGGAGTTTCAAAATCACCTTCGGGTCTAAGATTATCCTTAGGTTTCTTAGGTGTTTGTCTTTCAGCTGGTCGCCACTCATCTTGCTTCGGTTGTTCAAAATCACCCTCAGGTTTGAGATTGTCTTTGGGTTTCTTCTGTGTAGGCCGTTCAGCTGGGCGCCATTGTTCCCGCTCAGGAGTTTCGAAATCACCTTCGGGTCTAAGATTATCCTTAGGTTTCTTAGGTGATTGTCTTTCAGCTGGTCGCCACTCATCTTGCTTCGGTTGTTCAAAATCACCTTCGGGTTTGAGATTGTCTTTAGGTTTCTTCTGTGTAGGCCGTTCAGCTGGGCGCCATTGTTCACGCTCAGGAGCTTCGAAATCCCCTTCGGGTTTCAGATTGTCTTTAGGTTTTTTAAGTGGTTGTCTTTCCGCTGGTCGCCATTCCTCATGTTCTGGAGTTTCAAATTCTCCTTCAGGTTTTAAGTTATCTTTAGGTTTTTTAGCTGTTTGTCTTTCAGCTGGGCGCCATTCTTCTGGCTTATGTTGTTCAAACTCTCCTTCAGGCTTAAGATTGTCTTTAGGTTTCTTTTGAATAGGTCTTTCAGCTGGACGCCATTCCTCACGTTCAGGGGTTTCAAATTCACCTTCGGGTCTCAAATTGTCCTTTGGCTTTTTAGGAGTCTGTCTCTCAGCTGGACGCCACTCTTCTTGTCGTGGTTGTTCAAATTCGCCCTCAGGTTTTAAATTGTCTTTGGGTTTTTTCTGAACAGGCCGTTCTGCTGGCCGCCATTCTTCGTGCTTTGGACTTTCAAATTCACCCTCTGGGCGCAAGTTATCTTGAGGCTTTTTAGGTGTTTGTCTTTCAGCTGGACGCCATTCTTCAGGTTTAGTCTTTTCAAATTCACCTTCTGGCTTCAGGTTATCTTTAGGTTTTCTAATTTCTGGCCGTTCTGTGGTAATTCCTTTATATGTTCTGAATTCTTCTTGCGTCGTGGTTGTATTTTCAACATCTTCGGTAGAATAAAATTTGTCAAAATCTTCTTTTGTCCAAGTACGCCGTCTTTGCGGACGTTCAACTAGTGTTTTCTTTTCAGTAAAGTCATTTTGGTTTGATGTTACAAATTCAATTTCACCCTCGCGTATTAGATTGTCAGTTCTTTTCGTAACAAGGGTTGTCCTTTCTACAATGTCAGTGTAGTCAATATATTCAGATTTAGATGTTGTATCAGTTGTCATTTCGCCTTCTATTTTTGTCCACGTATTTCGTCGAACAGGTTTCGGTCTCTCAGTAGGTTGAATTGTATATGTAGTGCGGGAGGTGGTTTCATCTGAAATAAATCGATGAAACAATCAATAATATGAAATAGTAGTAGAAGTGCGTAGTTTAACGCCTTTTATCAATAATATACCGCCAATGGGTTAAGTGGGTTAAAACCGCTCAAACTTTATTCCATTTTTTTTTGTAGAAACGAAGAAAAGTACTTAAAAAAATTAAAAAAATATATAAGAATCTTAACATATTTAAAAAATATATATGACTTTAATACACACCTGTGAATTCTCCTTCTACGATTATGTTATCGGTCCGTCGAATTATTTCTGCCCTTTCACCTGTTATAACTTTATAATCTTCTGTAGTTGTTCGAGAGGTAGTAAATTCTCCTTCAGGATGAAGATTATCTTTCGGTTTTTTTACAATAGCTTTGTCAGCTGGGACAAATTTGTCTGTTATACGCTTAGTAAATTCTCCTTCTGGTTTCAAATTGTCTATCGGCTTCTGCTGTTGGGGTCTTTCAGCCGGTTTCCATTCTTCTTTTTTAGGTGTACTAAACTCTCCTTCAGGCTTCAGATTGTCTTCTGGTTTTTTTTGTTTAGGTCGTTCAGCTGGCTGCCATGGTTCTTTTTTCGGTGAAGTAAATTCACCCTCAGATTTAAGATTATCTTCTGGACGACGCACAGGCGCTCGATCACCAGGTTGCCATTCATCGGGCTTACGTTTTTCAAAGTCACCTTCAGGGCGTAAGTTATCTTCCGGTTTTATCGGCTTTTGTCTTTCTGCAGGTTTCCATATGTCTTTTTGTGGAGTAGTAAATTCACCCTCTGGTTTTAAATTATCTTGTGGACGACGTACGGGTGCACGTTCACCTGGTCGCCATTCTTGTGGTCTTTTATCTTCAAAGTCACCTTCTGGTTTCAAGTTATCCTCTGGTTTACGTACAGGAGCTCGATCACCTGGTTTCCATTCTTCTGGTCTTCGTTTTTCGAACTCTCCTTCTGGGCGTAGGTTATCTTCTGGTTTTTTAGGTTTCTGTCTTTCCGCTGGACGCCAAGGTTCCTTCTCAGGTGTAGTGAATTCACCTTCTGGTCTAAGATTATCATCAGGGCGACGTACAGGAGCTCGATCACCTGGTCGCCACTCTTCTGGACGTCGTTGTTCAAACTCACCTTCAGGTTTCAGATTATCTTCTGGCCGACGCACAGGGGCTCTATCACCTGGTTGCCATTCGTCCGGACGGCGTTTTTCAAAATCGCCTTCAGGTTTCAGATTATCTTGCGGTCTTCGCACTGGAGCCCTATCTCCTGGTCGCCATTCTTCTGGCCTTCGCTTTTCAAATTCTCCTTCTGGTCGTAAATTATCTTCTGGCTTTATAGGTTTCTGACGTTCCGCAGGTTGCCACTGCTGTTTTTCAGGGGTAGTAAACTCTCCTTCGGGTTTCAGATTATCATTTGGCCGCCGAACAGGTGCTCTGTCTCCCGGTTGCCATTCCTCGGGTTTACGTTTTGTAAATTCTCCTTCTGGTTTCAAATTATCTTCGGGACGACGGACGGGTGCTCTGTCACCAGGGCGCCATACTTCAGGCTCTCTTCTTTCGAAGTCACCTTCAGGCTTCAGGTTGTCTTCTGGTTTTGTAGTTTTAGGTCGCTCAACAGGATGCCAATGGGGCCGTTCCGGCTCTTGAAACTCGCCTTCGAGATGTAGATGATCTTCGTGATGAACAGCAGTGGTACGACTGACGTGCTTTTCGTCGTAATCTTGTTTGTACGCGGAGACCACACTCGTTGTGTGCTCCACATCGAACAATGGCTCCGGGACATCGTTGTGTGGGCAGCGGTGACGCCTGCAACAATTGTTTATTAATATTAAAAAAAAATAACTTTCATACATAATTATTATAGCTTCAAGACCATGGTATTTTGTGTTAATTTAATTATAACACGAATCCCACTTAATATCAACTTAATTATTGTAAATGTAGGTAAATTCTGCAAAATACGCGTAGATATTTATATATTATCACACCTTTTTACGCGGTATGGATGTAAGTGCAAAGGATACCGGCGCGGCTGTGGCAAAGGAGGCAATAACAACGACTTGGCCATTATACGCGTCCATTGCGCTCACTTCATTCGACACTTTTATCACAAAATATCGAGAGGATTCACAGCACTGCATGATTTAATTGTAGGTTCATTATGTAATGATCTGTAGCTTGTCAAAACCCAATAATATTTTTTAGTATCATAGACAGATTAGTATTTGAAAATCTTTAAAAGGTCTTTAAAATCGAGACTACTCTTTAGTATAACATATATATCAAATATATCACAAATTGTGAATCCAAGTCGACAATTAAACATTTAAATTTAAGTTAATTTCCAAGTTTTATGCGAACTACAACTTCCTACAACTTGCGTGACCAGGCGTAGGTACAGCGACAAACCACGGCGCGCACTGCCGCGTATACTCTACTGATTTCATGAGCATAGAAAAGTCACACACACTACTTCTGCATGTTATATAGCCACTTACTATTTTAACTGTAACACCCTTTATCATACACGTTTTGACAATCACGATAGCTTAGCATCTACCATGTTTATATAACTTCCACAATATTATGATTTTCGACATGTTTTTCCAAGTTTAGTAACGTAAATTGTTTCAGGTATATTTTAAACAAAATATATATTTCTGTATGAATTTGTTGGTAATTACAAATCGTTTGACCTAAAAACTTTTGAACCTGTGACCTACTGCCGTTGCCATGGTAAGCCCGATTGAAGCTTTCATGAAACTGGTGCCGCCTTATAATATTGTGCGTTAAGTATTTGTGAATGTATCAGTACATACTTAGCATACGTATAAAATAAGGTTAGGTAAAATTAAGACACGGGTTTTGTCACACAGATTTTCGCGACGTTTACATATGAAAGACGTAGTTTATTATATGTACAAAGCGCATATACGTAATTAAGAGATCTATGTAAAACATTGGATCGAAACTATGATTTAAAGTGCGGTTTTAATTCCGAAATATATTTAATTTTTCAAGAAGTTAAACGACCAGCGTTACGTCAACCCTTGTCTCCACAGCTTTACTTAATATTTACTTGTATTGCGTATAAATAAATTATTCCATGGCTAATAATGGCCCATTAATGAGCACGGGTCTCTCCTCACAACTGAGGAGGCCTGGAACTTACTCCACACTGCTTCAGTGCGGATTGATAGTAGCCAGCCCAAGTGTAAAAAAATTTTTATGCTGCCCGAAGCCATGCGTCCTAGTTTAACGATTGCTATCTAAAGACAATAGCCGGGTTCGACGAACGTGCCCTCCGAAGCACGGAAACTTTCATATTTTATACCACTAGTGAGAGAGACCCGTGCCAGGGTTGAAGCCATAGTAAGTCATTTGTAACATAGTTTAAAACCTGAATTAGAAGGTAGAGCTTCGACCATTAATAGAAAATCGATGACGTGCTATACAAAGAAATAGGATTGGATAGTCGTCTAGACATCGTATCATTTTACTTAGAAGTTACCTACAAAGGTTCGATAATAGATGAGCTGTTTGTGGGTCACTATTGTCGATATCGATCACAGAATAATTAATGTTTCGTTACTTTCTTTTCACCTATTATTAATATTTGAAGCGCTCGAGCTGAAGATATCGAGCGAGTTAACCAAAAGCGGGCGTAGTCTGTAGGAGGGTGATCGCAAGTTATTTAACTTCCGTGCTCTGAAAGGCACGTACAAGTGCCCAGTTGTAGTTAAATAGCAGTGGTCAACAAGGTCTGAGGTCTTCAGTCAAAAAACCTTCCGGCACTTGGGTTGGCCTCTAAACTCTCCAACGATAGATACGCATTGGAGCAACGTGATGGAGTATAGTTATAAACCTCAATATGAGGAAAGACCAGTGCTCTATAGTGGACCATTAATGGCTTGCTTCCATATAATGTTATATTGCTACGTTTATTGTTTCAATGCTTGAAATGTGAAAAATATATAATGTAAGGTATATTAAGTAATCTTAGCTATACAAACTGACCCTCAATTAACTCTTAGAAGATTATTGAAATAGTAACTTACTTATATACTTTTTAAATCTGAAAATCTTTGAATCAATTTAAATGTCAGTAAATATCGAACTACATGTCCGAGGCATTTTTTATAAAGTTGTTTTAATTTTCAGACTATTAAGTCCCTGAAAGGTGCTGGAGGTTAATAAGAATGAAACGGGGAAGTAAAAGGTCAGTACTACTATAACTACAGTTTATTAAATGATGTATTTAAATATTAAACTAAATATTAAGCTATTTAGCTTATCAAAACTTTAAAAAGCTTATCTCAAATGTATTAACACTGAAATTGCCCATATATGTATATAGAATAAATTAAATGTGCCCGCGACTGCGTCCGCGTTTGAATTTAATCTATATATATATTTCTTGGGTGCATGTGTCACTGATTCATGGAATGGCAGTGGCACCATCTGTCAAAAATTGTTTCTACTAACTCAGAAACTTTCGTGGGCTTATGCACAACAACTTTGCTAAAGATCATCACATGATCAAATACATAGTTTATGACTCTATAAAGGACATACAAACAAACTTTCATTTTTATATATATAGATTATTAACTTAAGACTCTCTAGTAAATTGCAGTTGCGAAACAGAAAGTGTCATCGATATTTATAGCAAAGGGCAAAGGCATTGGAGAATCAGTAGGCGGTAGAAGTGGTCTCGGCTCGATAGTAAAAGCAACCCGTGAGTCAGCCGTCTCGCATCACTCCGAGGATTATTTTGTAAACATTTTTTATTTACTGAGGAATATAAGTATGTAGAATAGGAGTAAAGTAGGCAATCGAAATAATATAATATGTGAAAACTAATCCGATTCTTGGCACAGAACCTTTTTTTTTTAATCTTTACAATAGTTGTAATAATTAGGTATACGAAGCCACGTTACAGGTTTCCACTTAATTTGTGTACAGGTACGTGATTACGAACCACGATGTATATTATACCTACTACATGAATTTAGATTAAAGCCTGTCAGCTTAAAATGAAAAAGAAAAATTTTGCCAGAACTTTACTTTACATAACAAATAAACATCAACGTGATCTTTACTTTTGGTGTAATTAACAAAAAAAAATTAAACGTATTTAATAACTTCCGCTCCCCTAAAACGCTGACGACAGGTGTTTTAATTACAATATGACCCTTCATTTTCTGATAACACCATCTCGATTTGAACTATAATGGTAGATTAACGAGTTAGATAGAATTAATGATCCAAAATTGATGTAAGTTATTTATAAAATAACATCGCAATAAATTCGTCATTTATATAATACTTGACAAAGGTCTTAATAAAATATTCAATGAAAAAAATATTTGCTGACGTCACTTAAATAAAGCTTTGATATTCAAAAAAGTATATAGATTTTTTTTTCATTTTAAGTTAAAGTAAGAAACGTCTGTAGTTTTTTTATAAGAAAAACGTTTTCTCTTTCTTTGTTATTGACAATATTTTTTTTAAATAAGAGCAAAAAATATAATCTTTTGTATAAAAAAACTATTGTGGCTACCTAGAGTTGTAATCAAAAAATTTAAATTTGTGTCCAAATTTAACAAACAATGTATACTTACGTCGGCTTATTATTTATACAGAGAAATGTATGGTACCTACCTCATAGCCGTTTAAACTCGTCCAGCTACAGTTCAGTTGGGTGAGGATTTATTTTCGACATTTCTATTTTGGCGCGCACGTACCGTTTATAATTACGTGTGAAGATTGCATTACGGAAGTGTACTCCTATTGTTCCCCGCTAGGTGGAAATTAGAACTGAACATCAGCGCACGTTACAAGATAACATTATTATGTTGATTGTGGGATTACCAGGAAAGCCATTGGTGTCCAATCAACCGTACTTATCGTAGTAGCCATGGACACAGGATACACAAGTTCACTACTACAGCAATTTACGGTGTTAGTTAAGGTGCTAACAATGACATACGCTGGTGCCCACGATTTAGGAAGTTACCCAGAAAAGTTAAACCAGAAAAATACATTTGAGAATTTCCGTGGCAGTTCGAAAGGATAATAAGAGGCAGAAGTCCCGGTGTTGCCCATGACGGAAGGCGACCGCGACCCAAGCCGTCATCAAGAGCCGTTGCTTAAATGTTTACATAAAACCTTTAAAAAAAATGTGTTTACTGATTGTTCAAATTCAAATTAAAAATCATTTAATTCGTCTCAGGAACCAATAGCTCACTTAACGAAAGTCAAAAAGTTAACAATTCCAAGTCCTTTTCTGCTTTTGTTAATAATAAGGAGTTCAGATTCACTTTAATCCATCCTAATACATCTAAGATTCTGTAGATTCCGTTCTAATAGAATTCCATAAGACATTCTTCTAGGAATTAGACGTTATTGGACCACTTCGCTAAGTCGCTAAGTCCAAAGAACTACTACTACCTACTCGTCAAGACCTTCGAGAGTAACGTCAACAACCGGTATAAGTCCAGTTCTAGAAACTACTTCACTTAGATGTGATAGAGTCCATCAACTACTTTCCCTTTAATAAACTCTAATTGCAAGTATTTACAGCTCCAACAATATTGAAATATACTAATAATTAGCTGGTACCTGCGACTTTATCTGCAGAAATAAGTTCCAAGAGGGATCTATATAGCTACAGATGTACCTAAATTGTTATCTTGTTATTACTGTTGTGTTTTTGTTGTTGAAGAGTTAATTCTAAAAACGTTTTGTAGTGCTTCATCACACATTATGCCCCTTGTAGTAACCTTAAACCCTTTCACTAAGTTCCATTTTTAAATGTCCATTATGTTAGGATCTACCTTGTCTGTCATTTATTTATTTTATTATATACGAAAAACATCTTAGCTGTATGAAGATAAATTAGTATGGCGTGAGCAATTCCCTATCAATCCGAAGAACGTCAGCCTGTAAGAGTTACCAATTCATTTAATTACATTGTATAAGGCATGTCTTAAATAAAAGTCTCGTTAAATTCGAGTTACTTCTAAAAATTTGTAATGTGTTATAGTGAAAAACAGCTCAGTAAGATTCAATCATAATTCTCGGAAAATACCGTTGTATGTGTCTTCAATCTATACTAAAGATGGTGTATGAAATAGCTCATTCATACGTCTAACAGTGGGAACAAACCACTTAGCCGCTGCCTGACAAGCTGATTCTTAGTCAATGACCACAGATCCACAGTGTAAGAGCTTACAGTAATACATCGCCTTTGATGCAAGACTAAAAGCCGACAATGTCGAGACGTTGCATTTAAACAGTTATCAGATGATACTGTTCAAATTAATCTGTATAGCTACTGATCGTACAGTGGTCGAAATTCGACGCTAATTTGTCCAAGTGTGAGTGTATGTAATTTAAATTAATAGTACACCTCATCAAATTGGAAGTACAAACATAAAAATTGAATATTTTATTAAACCACGTAATCTTTAGATTTCTCTATACCCTTTCCACATAAACCTGGACTAGTCAAGTTTACTAACCGCTAGACCAACAGGCCACTCTTGAGCATGGAAACATGTTTAGAACTAGGAATTAATCTCATTTCACGAATATCTTACATTTAATTGTCTAAACGTCTTCGTTGGCCTACGTATTCAATTAATCAATTGACATGGCACTATACGCAATATTCATAGACATTCATCCTCAGTGCCAATTATATACCTATTTCATTTAATTAGGTAAGTACCAACCTACTTAATCACCAAGAAATCATAATGGCATCAACTTCTTAATCTACAGGGTATCTCCTCGTGACTGCGGATTCCTGAAACTCACTGCAGTTAGAATCAGAGGAAGAAACATTTTCAAATATGCACGAAACTTATAATGGTTCTTGGCTAACATTTCGTTTTTAACAGATTCGCGTAACATATACCTACGTAGAAAAACAATGAGAGAGACTTATTTTTAGGTTTGTTTTGCATTGTAGGTATTGAATGTGACTTGCATTTTGTTGACATTTGAATAATCTGAAGTCAATGGTTTCATTAAGAAGAATTAATTTAATTTATCTATTCAATTCTGTAAACAATACGTATTTATTTTCAATGAATGCTAAGTAAACAGAAGGTGACCTCTAGCGGGGTCTGCAGTCATCAATAAAAATAGCGTCTGACTCTTAAGGATAAAATGACGGACTGAGACAGCAATTCTGAATAAGTAGCCCTGACTACGACCCACCAACGAGGCGACCGTGACATATTTTTAAAAATACGCTGTGATCAATACACGTAAACAATTCATATTGAAATTATAGCACTTATTCAGAAATTATTTTGAAATGCTTGTACTGTTTTTGAGTAGGCGGGTTATAAAGGTTGCCGAAGTATCATTTGCTTTTATCCGTGGCTTACGAATACTAATTTAATAGTAATGATAATATAATAGTATTGATTGGTTAGTTAGAAATTACAAAACGCTTATGAGTAGGAGATAAATAAAAATGAATCGCCAAACGTGTTGCTAAGCGCAAAACTCGAGTACGGCTGGACCGGATTAAACAATACTTTTTTGGTGTGCTTAGGATAGTTTTAGCCGTATTGGGGCAGCATAGAATACTAACCCCAATCCCATGCTGGCAGACCAGGGTGTCGTAAGAGGCGACA
>DWKC01000291.1:0-13889 GCA_018249195.1 Racta chiria
GAAGAGAATTGATTTACAAAATTATCTATTTCTGGCTTATTCATGTTTTTTGTAGAATTACATGTTGAGCAGAGAAGCCATCTGGTGGCAAGTAGTCAGCGTTTCCCATGAACAATACCATTGCTTTTCTGTTATTTATATTTTTATGTCACCCGATGGTAAATGACCATCACCGAATAATATTTAATTTAGGTATGGCCGCGAACATTATAGCAATAATTATTTTAACAATAAACGACAATATTTTCTAATAAATGCCTTGTGTATTATTTTCTACCAACGAACAATCCAGTCAATGAGGAGAGGTAAGAGAGGTGGAGGAGCTTTTGCTCCTTTGCTACCAATATCGGTCCTTCATTTTTAAAGGACCTATATTGGTACCGATTTAAAATGGAGCCGTATCATAAATTACAACTTTATATAAAATAAATAAATATCTTTGAACAACTCACACAAGGCTATTCAGTATTTATTATTTATGTACAATATTGATCGGAACATCGAGTGCGGTGTTTTATACAAGGTTTATTCAACTAATGTTATGCCAAAAGAAGTTCCCCTATATACGTGATCTGAAAGCCTCAAAGCCTCATTATATACAAGAATCAAATAAAATGTAATTCAGTAATCATTTAATAGGTGCTTGTGTTGTTTGTTGAAACGGTTTTTTACTTAATTCGATATAAATAAATCAGGTAGAACATCACTGCGCGTACCGAGGCGTGTAATCAGGTGACTCTCTCTCGCGTTCGTTTAACGAACGCGCCACTGAGTCCTTTGTACCAATGAGGTTCGGTTCTAGTTTCAGCGAGTGAGGTTTGGTCCAAGCATAATAATTTTATGCACCAGCAAGTTCACGGTTCACTTTGCTATAGTTCAGGGCCGGCATTCTTTAAGTTGACATATATTTTTTATTCGTGAACCGATTGAAATAAAAGAAACGAAATGTACGGTTTCCCTTCTTTCTTTGTCTGCCCCGCACATGTGGTCTACCACTTCTTATCCGGCAGGGAATGCGTTAGTGACACCTCAGCTGGTATTGTTAACGTTCAGGCAGCAGAGATCACTTACCACCAGATGACTGGTCTGCTCGTTTGTTTGCCTGCTTAGATTGTTTAAAGAAAACTATATTTTATAAAACATTGCACTTGTTTACGTGGATCTGGCGTAGTTTGAAACATCCGTCGCTTATGAACAACGCCACACAAACTTAGCCTAAAATATTTAAGTTTATTATTTTCGTAATGCCCGATTCACATTATTCCAGTCCAGTAATCCGCGAGTCAATTCAGTCGGTGCTGGACTGGATTGTATCGTCTACATTATTCCAGTCATTAAGAACCCGTTCGAGGATGAACACTACATCAAAAAGAGATCAGTTTCAACAATATTTCAAACTGAATTGGCCGTCTACGTCATTTTAATTGCACTTCAATGATCGCGCTTGATTCGAAAGTACTGGATTCAGTGAATTCCAGTGGTCATTTACATTTTTCCAGTAGCAATCCAACTCTGGATTCGATCACTGGACTGGAATAACGTAAACCAGGCATACCTGAGATTTTAACTGTGAATGGAAGAAACAAAGAAATGGTAAGGTAAATATATTAGTGATACGTGCATAAATAATTTAATGTTGAATTTGATTTTATAAATAAATTACTGGAACGCTAACACTGCGACTGAATCCTTTGTTTCACCTGTCCCATTTCTTTTCAAATGTCCCGATTCGCATCGCCACTTTCGACACAGATAAGATCTGATTTTCAGCTCGAAAATAGACTTAAAACGATTTAAACTGTAAGTCACTTGAATAGAGTATGAAAACCTGCTTTAAGATCCTAAAAGACCTTTCTTTTGATATATTTTTTCTTTTCTTAATTAACAAGATTTGTATTTGAAGCAAAAAAATCTTTACTTTATGTTGTTTTTATTTTTTAAAGTTATATAAAGTTTTTATGCTATGAGGGGGCAAATGAGTAGACGGGTCGATTGATGATAAATGCCACGTATGTATATTATGTGGTTGGTGGCCTATAAGTTGGTAAGTTGGTATTTCAAATGGCAATGGAACTCAATCCAATATTTTGAGGTGTATCTCAAATTATCAAAGGTGAAAGAAAAACATCATATGGTGAAATCCTGTGAGTTCCTCGAAAGATTTCAAAGATGTGTGTTAAGTTTATCAATTTGATTCGATTGGAATTGCAATTGGCCAGCGTGCGGGTCTATGGCCTTCACAATATGAGAGGAGCTTCGAAGTCGCAGATTTCGAGAAGGCAGTTTGGAGATATTTGCCATTTTGCATTTGCCAAAAACCTCCACGCTCCTCCGGCCCACTCACCCTGAGAGAGACCTGTTTTGCTTTTTATTAATTATCAGTTTTACACTATTAATAATAGTTAAAGGTTAGAATTATAAAGATATTCCGCGCAAGGTAAAACATAAATGTCTTAGTTAGGGTAGGTTATTGAAATAGTTTTGTAATTCAGGAGCGCTCTGAATCTACTAGCATTTCATCTGCCACCCATTTCCAATAATTCAACTACAATATTAGTATTCTCTTCAGCGTCCCTAGTTTTGGTAAGAGCTGACATCATTCCAGATATCTGCTACGAAATCCAGAGAGTATGTTGTAGTAGAAAAGAAATCAGACATTATTTTATATTTAGGTATCAGGGAAATATAAATTACAGTTATAGTCTTAGGTGATATGGTTACGTATTAGTAGTATTATAGTCTTAGTATAAAACGATATCCACGGATTCAATTCCATGTTGCAACCATTGAGATATAATGTACTAACGTTTCTGTATTCGAGAGCTACTAAAAGGTGTAGGTAATATGTAAAATATTAAGTAACTCATTTTACCTTATATTATTTGACACTGTAAACATTTAGAATTAAATTAAATAAATTAAAAAGCGTACAATAGAAGCTGAACAAAGCTGAATTTCAAGCATTAGAGCCTCCAGCGCTTGGACAATTATTATGCCGTTTATCGTATCTTACAAAACTGCAGCGCTAGGTTTGCTAGGAATGAAATTTCGCGACCAATAGGTAATATCCCAATAGGTTTGGTTGTTATATTTCAACGAACCCCACATGGCGTTCATTGTAAATAATATTTCATGGAACTACAAAAAGGGCAGAACAGAATGGAAGACATAGCTGTGTTTTAAATGGTACAAATTAAATAAAAAAAGACCAGGATATTTTTGTATTGTGATTTATGATAAGGTAATAGAAATTTGTGATCTACTAGTGATCAAAAGACTGGTTACAGAATACAGATTATCGTAATACGTGAAATTTGGAAGGGGACGAAGGGTTATCGGAATATGAGCAGAAGTGTTGGTTACACGTGGCTTGTACATCAATCCGCATTAGAGCAGCTTGGTGGAAGAGACACATTCTCATTGGTGAAGAGAGATCAGTTTTATACGTCACCATTTATTTTCTCCATAGATTAAATATCGATTGATTTCACATTTATTTCCACAAACGACAAAAACATTTAGCGTTATCAGAAAGCACTCAGTAGTATTGCAATTCCATTTTATTGTATTGAACAACAGAATCGTAGTAAGCAGACAGATAACTACACTCGATTAATCTGGCTTCCCACGGTGCACAGTTCTGCGGACGCCTGACATACCCGCACTACGTTAATACTCTTCCCATGTTGCGTGTTTGTCTGTGTAGATCCTGAGATTGCATGTAATTTTGAACTCTAATAATAATATAATTGTAGTATAAAATAATTTTCTGACTACCATTTAGTCAAATGTTTCTTGCGCTACAGTATTGCAAATAATTATTGTGTTCACAAACTTTTAATGAAGTGTTAAACGCAGATGACTTAATTGTTTGTTACTAAGGACAATTTATTTAAACAATATTAATAATTAGACGATTCAAGTCATTTATTGCGTGAATAAATTTATAGCAACTGGCAATAAACTCGCTGCGTGTAAACGAGCCTTTATTCACATCTTTTGTCAAATCGATATCAAATCATATAATTTATTTAATGTAGGTATTTTCAATACACTTATGAACATAAAATATTTGGAATCTACCACCGTTTTGAAAAGGTGCCATAATAAAGAGGAGAAGAAACGGTGGATAATGTCATGTCGCTGTCACAAAATTATTTGTGAAATTAATTTACAACTGACACAATATGTGAGTCGGTACCTTCCACACGAGTTATCCTATCTTAAAAATCTACAATTTTAACCCTATAAATAATAAGTAAATCTTTGGACAACCCACACACGGCCACTTGAGTCCAAACTAAGCGTTAGTTTGTATTATGGTGATCAGACAACTAAAAAACATACATATATATATATATATATATATATATTTTAAATCCACACATAAACAGATATTATTACACCCAGACACACAGAACAAACATTCTTACTCATCACAGTAGGTTTGTTTTAGGCCAACATAATGTTGCACTGTCAGTATGGCAGAACTGTAAAAGCACTGGTAACTACTTAGCATTGTATTTATTTTGTTACTTTTTAGTTATGTTGCTGCTACATTCTACATTCATCAAAGTATATTTTGTGTTTATTACCTAAACTGAAAATCATTTGACTGTCTCAAATGATGAGGTGAATCTAACGGGTTCAAAAGGCCTGCAAATTCCAAATCTTTATGTAAAGGGAAAAAGTGCTTCCTCAAGTACTGTGGACATTCTAAATATTGTAGTATTCTGGCTAATTGCACACAGCTCTTTCGGGCCACTTTTCCACCGTCCACATCGTCTAGTTTAGACTTTTTTGTGTTAAGTTTATCGCCAATATCATCGTAAACAATAACCTCATCCACACAAAATACGCATGCAGCCCGCGCTATTTGTCCCGCTAAATAAGTGCGCAATTCAGCTGACTGAGCATTTTCTAATATCGATCCAGGGACAGCTATGCTGATAGTAGATATTTCAGAATTCTTCTTTTCTTTCTCAGCTTCCTCTTTTATTTTTTCTTCAACGTCTTTCTCTTGCTCAACTTTCTTCATGCGTTTAATAATTTTTTCCTCATTTCGTTGTCGTTTTAAGGCCTTTTTTTCTTGATTTATTTCACGCCAACTCTTTCCTGGCGTCTTTACATTTGGAATAGGCTGAAACATAGCTACCCGAGTATTAATTATTAAGTGATAAAGTCAGAAAAGTTCTAAATAATTTACATTACACAAGTAAGATAGCACAAACACAGGCACGCATGCCGCAGTACCTGTCACTCCTGTCAGTTGACACAGGGATTCTCAATTCACAGAGTAGAGGTGTGGCGTATTTACTGCAACAGGTTTTGGGACTAAGTAATTGCCAAAACATATTTAGAGCCTAGTTTCTAGTATGTCAACGAACGCATATCGGATATTTAGAAGGATTTATGGAGTATTTTTTGCAGTCATATGAAGTATGAAATTTATAGAAGTATTGACGGAACGGCAACGCGCGAATGCTTTATAATAAACGCTTCGCAATTGTAGTTGTGAGATAAACACATACTTTAGGTTAGAATGCACTAAAGAAAACACAAACTTGTATGATTTGTTCTGTAAAATGACTGAAAATCAACGAGATTTATATAAACGTTTCGTTTAGACAAATAACTGAAGTCTAGTCTAGTATTCAATAAAATTCGTCTATTAAACAAAAGCAACGTTATATTAACCGGAATTAATGAACGATGAAAATAGGTTATAGTAGTTGTAGGTTGTTCTCCCGGTAACCGGTAACTGCAACACTATCTCGGTCTGTCAACTGCCATCGGGTCAACTGTTTGTTATATTGTCAATGTTGTCAATCGTCAACAAACTGTTTTGTAGGCTATAGCTATATGCACTTAGTTTGTGGCTATATGTTTTCTTCCGGCGCAGTCGGTGTGATTGATTAAATTTCATATAACCTACAAACTGTAAGTTTTAACCTAAAGAATTTCTGAATGACAAAATTATCATTTGAGTTTTATGAATCCAAACAACCAGACAGATACATAACGTATGCGAAGGTTTATTTTTAGAAATATTAGAAAATAAATTAGAAATATTTTCATTCTTAATATAATGAAGTACAACTGCGTAACTTAGTACTTAAAGTAGTCTTTATGTCCTATGATTAATCTCGTAAAATTATAGTTGAGATTTATATTCATTCATTTTATTAGAATTTTTCGAAAGTACCTCCGGGGTACTGTGTAAATGTAAGTCTATTGATTCCTGATTTATAGGAAAGTCCTCATGTCCAACTCGATCTATAATCTTATTCATAGCGCCTATTATTTTGCCGGTGCATTTAACTTTAGACAAATTGGGGACATAAAAACTATGCAGAGATAAATCTGTTAAAAGGAAGTTCTTGTTGACAAGTAGTATTTTTATTTTCGTTAATCACTACATAAATACTAATTACCATAGGCTGGCGCAGCATTGTGCGAATTAAACGATGAAGGACTTATTCATCCTTTTATTAACTAATTATTTACAATATTAAAATTAAAATTATCTCAAACTAGGTTTGAGACCGGCCGATGCTAGGTCCCGAATGCGGTGTCAGCTTAAGTCCCTTGATTCCTGTAATCGTCGTGATGTGGCGATGTCTGCGATTGTAACATGCTAAATAATATTTTTGTTTACCATATAGTTCTTGGCATCAATAAAAATGAATACTATTTTTTTCCTCATACAATTAAAATTAAAATTTGCTTCTTACAATTACAGTCAATCGGGTAACTTTGGCAGATTTAGCAAAATTTTACTATTGAGAGATGTTTACTTATCTGTGCTATCAGGTTGATTTCCATGTTCTCAATCTATCAATCTATACAATTAAAAAAAAATAGAGTCTCCGTTTGTAATATTAAAATGCTTTTTACTAAATGCATATGTATGTATACATGGACCATATACCAAAATAACATTTCTTACAATTTTTGTATGCCTCTCTGTCTGTCTTTCTGTCCATTTGTTCTGGAATACCCGGAGCGATTTTGATGAAGCTTTCACTGGCAGATAGCTGATGTAATAAGGAGTAACTCAGGCTGCTTTTATTTTAGAATTATATTAAATTCAAATGTGGAGGATAAAGTTGCGGACACAGCTGTAAATAAAATTAAGACAATTTGTGAACTTAGGGTCATGTGTTTCCATTGCTTATATTTTACTTAGAGATTATTGAATAATGGTTAAAAATGGAGATACATAGTTAAACCCTCATATAGTCAATATGTGATAATGTTGGTGAAGCAGAGATATTATTAAGCGTGTAACTGGATTGATGTAGATATTATAAACATTTTGTCAGTTGATGTTGTTTCTCAGTACCACAAGTATCGCCGAATATATTATTACATCATTTTACACTTTCATCATGTTTTAAATGATAATTTAATTAGGGTTGTCACATACTGTATATATATACACAAGATCATTGTGATAAAAGTCATGCTCAGTCAGTCAATTGACAATCTGTATACCAAAAATGACATTGAGGGGTATGGTTAGACCCCATTTCTTTAACTTTAAAAATCAGTAATGTTGAATCTTTAAAAATCACTCCGGGCTGAGTGGTAGAGAATGCCTAGGCATTATGTTTTGCACTTGTATACACTAATTTGAAGTGTTACAAAATAAATGTTGGTAAAACTTTGAAAAATAATTTGTTTAATGTTAACAATGTAAATACTATATGGATTAATGGCCCACTACTGTCACGGAGGCCTAGAGCGTACTCCACCCTGCTCCAATGCGGATTGGTGGAGAGGTTAGTGGCCAACATAAGTGTCGGAAGTTTATATGCCGACCGAAGGCTTTCGTTGTGACTTAACGATTGCTATTTGACGATAGACGGGACAGACGCCTTTACGTGCCCTCCGGAACACTAACGTTCTCCGAAATTTTTGCCGATAACTAGTGGCAAAAACCCACTGACCGCGCCCACTAATGCTTTACTGTTTTATTTATTCATAAACACATACAATGGTTATATAAAGATTGATCTTGCAAACCTTACAGGGTTTATATATGTCCGACGGGTCGTTCTTATTTACCTATATTTCCGACTAGCTGTGCCCGCAAGTCCCGTTCACGCGGAATTTGTATAGATATCATATATTTTTTATTTGTGCACTAATTTCAATAAAAATACCCTTAAGTGTCAATCCAAGCTTAGCCCAATACACCAGTGAAGACCGCATTCAAATCCGGATCAGCCGTTTCTCTGATTAGCGCGAACAAAGGCACAGACAAAAATTCTAAAAATTGTTGTTTTGCGTTCTGTTCTTTACTACAAATCCCTATATGTTAGTTCCATATACCTTCCATGTTCAGACACCGATCAGTTACAGATCTATTATATGTATGATGTTCTCATAAGATCTTCACAAGGCTACGAGCGTTTAGAATAAATAAATATATGAATTCGTCAACCCTCAAGTTCACTTGGTAAACAATATTATTATTTAGTTATCAGGACCCCAACGTCAGGTCAAGACAGATAAACTGTATTTACCACTTATTTTCTTATTATACCACTAACAGTTGCAACAGACAGACATGGCGGCCAACGGTAAATTAGGTAAGTACAACTGTTATATTTTTAAAATAATCATTGATTGAAAAATAATTTAATATAGATTTCACTGTTTATGCAATCAAAGGAACTATTGATGTCAAGGTAAATGGTATTATTAAGTATGACAATTTTGTGTTGTAACAATTTTGCTTTGAAATGTTATGCCATTGAATTTATTTTTTATAACTAAGTATTTATATTTATCAGCATTTATATCAATGCAGACATAGCATCTAACATGTGCTATAATTATTCATCCATCATCTATTACAAATATATCTGGTCCTTCGAGCGCGGTCTCTAATAGAAGGTCTATTAGTGTAATGTTCTACCAGAAACATTTCGCCCTAGATGCGGGGTCTATGTAATAGATGATTTATTTAATGTAAAATACTGGATGCAATAGTATTACTGTATATAATGGGATTAAAAATGTAAATAAAAAATATATGAAATCGATATAAATAAAATAAATAAATAAAGAAATATGTTAAGACAACTCACACGGCCACCTGATCCCAAACTAAGCGTTAGCTTGTACTATGGTTAACAGACAACTACTACTTACCAAGGGCAGTTTTAATAACTATAGGTTCACTTTCAAGTGCTTCTGCAGTTCCAATAGGATTTTGAACTATGACTCGGACATATACTCGCAGTTTTCATTATACATATCTGATTATTATCAGCGTAAGGGCATTTACATACATGAATTACATAGTTTTTGAAAATAGAGATCCATATTTAAGTGTGAAAATACGTCTTAATTTGTAAGGCTCTTTTACAACTTATAAATTAACTCCGCAGCTCTCCTCAGTGTGTCAGACAAAACTGGTTTGGTTCCGTTGGCGAAATGTCTATCAGAGATTGGCTTGGGTCTGGTGGGCAGTGGGGGCACGGCCACGGCGTTGAGGAACGCTGGTTTATCCGTTCTGGACGTGTCCGATATCACGGGAGCACCAGAGATGCTCGGGGGAAGAGTCAAGTCGCTCCATCCTGCTGTTCACGCGGGAATACTGTCCAGGTAGTATATTTATTTATGTGGCTTAAACCCATTAACGGCCAATTACCGAGCACTTTCTCATCATGCTGACGAGGCCTAGAGCATACCAGTATACCATCACGCTGCTCCAATGTAGATTGGTGGAGGGGTTAGTGACCTACCCAAGTGTCGGAAGTTTTTAAGCCGCCCGAAAACCTCGAAAATGACTTGAATACTGCTATAGAATCTAATTCAAATATGACTGTTTTTTTAACAAACCATCTATGTTCCAACCTACAGAGTGACAGAATCCGACCAGGCAGACATGAAGCGTCAGAAGTACGACATGATAAGCGTGGTGGTCTGCAACCTGTATCCGTTCGTCGCGACTGTCTCCAAGCCGGACGTGACGATCGATGACGCGGTGGAGAACATCGACATCGGCGGAGTGACCCTGCTGCGGGCCGCTGCCAAGAACCACAACAGGGTCACGGTCATCTGTGACCCGGCTGACTATGATAAAGTCATCGACGAGCTGCGACGGGATGGGAATAAACAGACTTCGTTGGAAACTAGGTGAAAATTATATTATACAATTAAATTGTTTAACAGGCGAATTAATGAATGGATGAGGTATTATTTAAACATTTTTTATGATGGTAGTTAGACGAAAAATATTTAACTATTTTAAGTTGAATGTTATTTGTTATTTTTACAGTCCAAATTAATAATCAGTTAATGTGGTGGAAAATGGCGATCTTCCCATCCACCGGTGTTTGCTTAAGTCAATGTTACGTCAAGACGAGAAAGATAGGTTAAACTAACATCTATGTATTAACGTGTAACTTTTATTTTAACAGGCAAAAGTTAGCTTTAAAAGCTTTCACTCACACTTCTGAATATGATCTTCATATCTCGGACTACTTCCGAAAGCAATACTCTGCTGGTCAATCACAGTTGACCCTTCGATATGGTGAGTAGAAACTTGACAATTACACACATAGAAAACACATGTATAAAGAGTCTCATATCATCATCGTTATCGTCCCATAACTCTCACATTGTGAGGAGAACAAGCCACAGTCCACCACGCTGACCATCTGCGGATTGGTCGACTACATCTGCGCTTGGATTTTACACAAATAGACTTCACCTTTGAGAACGATATGGGAAACTCACGGGAATGCAGTTTTTCTTCCTCACTATGTTTTCCTTCACCAAAGCAAGTGATTGTGCTATAAACACATTACTTTGAACATCGTGCGTGCAGGATTTGAACTTAGGCCCAAACCTCTATTACGTATCTTGCAAACGGAAAGCGGTTACGAAATTTTGCGATAATTGCTCGTAGACCACAAATTCGTATTACGTTTTAGCGATAATCGCGCTACTTAATTGCTCTTTCGCTAGCTTCATAGCAAAAAGTGTAAAGTAGCAATTAGCGAGCGTTAAACAAGCGATCACATATGTAAGTAGATGAGAGCACGTTATCTTTCAATGTCATTCTGATTCACCTTTGGTTCCGAGGTTGATGATTATTTTTTTTAGGAAAAGAGGAGATAAGCTTTTAGGAAAGTCATAATGATAAACTATTTATTAAATAAATGTAACCGTAATTTTATTTACATATGATGTTAGCCAGTTAACCTTCTGGCAAGCGTACTGATGGTAAGTGGTGACTACCGTCCGAGGTTAAGTGGCCAAGGCGTTGACATATTCCTGACCAATAATAAAACAAATAAACACTCGTATCCCCCCCTTCCATAAGGCCTCCCTATATCGTAGAAGGCATGTCACCTGTGTTGTCCATAACACCCACGGCCCAAGAACAAACATTCATCCGTCATATTAAATGCATGCCGGGAATCAAACCCGCTAGGTTAAAAAGCAAAATCCTGGATTTTTTCTATATTTCTATATTTAACCCAAACGTTTTTTTATAATTTATTTATTTCATTTAAAATTTGGAACATTTGATTGAATTTTACATTGATTAAAGCAGTGTTTAGTGATCTTAGTACGAATACTGCACGGACCCTAATTTTGCATTTAATCTAATCAGAAATTAATCAACACTTACGGTAATTAATGGAGGAAAAACTGAGCACTTAAAATTACCGATAATGTTCTCAAAGCTCTTTTAAGTCTTTGTAGTTTAAGTACAAATATTATATTGAGGACCTTTCCTCCATTCCCAGGTATGAATCCCCACCAGAAACCCGCTCAAGTATTCACAACCGGCGATCGTCTGCCCCTCACAACCCTGAACGGCTCGCCGGGCTTCATTAACCTCTGCGATGCCCTCAACGCCTGGCAACTGGTTCTTGAGCTGAAGGAAGCTCTAGGAATACCGGCAGCGACTAGCTTCAAACATGTGTCACCAGCTGGCGCCGCTGTAGGGGTACCGTTGACTGAGGAAGAGGTGAGTTGGGTTACATATCGCGGGGGGAACTTTGACAACCATATCGACGGCACCCCCGATCGGGAGATACTTAACTTTTGTGGGAAGTTTATCATGATTAATATTTTTTTGTTTAAATTTATATTTTTTTGTTTAATGGTCGTAATATCGGTATAAATTACAATAATCGTGAGTATTTAATCGTGTAATCGTTTAATATCTTTAGCGAAAGTTTCCTATTTTGTTTTTTTTTACATCTTTGCAACCCTTATCTGTCCCACTATTGGACTCGGATTCTCACTCACAATATGATTGCCATAGTCCACCACGCTGGCCAAATGCGGATTGGTAGAATTCACACACCTTTGTGAACTCTGGGGAGTGAAGGTATCCTCACGATGTTTTCCTTCACCGTAGCAAGTGATAATCAACTTCAGATACGCACATCATTTTGAATATTAGAGGATTTGATCCCGGGACCTCCCGTTCAAGAGACCAACGTTCAAACCATTAGGCTATCACCGTTAGGCTTTTTAATTAATTAATTATTTATTATTAATTAATGAAAAAGTTAATTGATAAGTTTTTCATGTTTTTTTGTGTTATTGTTACATTTACTGTTAATATCAAGCCATACTCAATAGTATGGCTTGATATTCCCCATGATCTTCCCCAATGGGAAGACACTGTCTCCTGTAAACAGTGCAAACTAAAGCAGAGGGCAGGGGTTTCTAATTATACTTGTATTTTTATGTAACTTTACTGTGTAACTTTTAAAAATAAAGTTGTTATTATTATATTGTTATTGTATATTTTGCATTTCTCTCATTTGTGGGCTAAAATCTATTGCCGCAGGCTTTTGGCCAAACATCAACAGAGTATGGTAAGGTTGATTAAAGCTATTTATTCGTTTATTGATAAAAAAAATCCTAACAAATCTATAAGTGTTAATGATGGTAGCCTTTTGTAGAAGAATATAAAACATCGGGTTAATATTTAAGCTATCAAAAAATATCAGTTCTCTGATCTCCATAGTACATGCTAACGCTTAGTTTGGGGTAGATAGCCATGTGTGAATTTTTCTAAGATTTATTATTAATAAACACTCAGTAATACGATATTTATTTACTCAGTTCTTTGATTAACTATATCCGTTGCATATTGTACGATATTTAATCATTACTAGAGACCCGCTCCACAGTTTCGACAAATTCGACTGTAATTCAATGTATCAGGTTAATTCAGAATTTAAATACAAATATAGGAGATGGTATTATTGTAAATTATATAGACGCTTTTCCAAGTAAACTATTTTCTTATCCGACTTCATTAGCACATACTGTATGTTTCGTACTCAAAGGGTGAAAATGTGATCCTATTATTAAGAAATCGTCCGTCTGTCACAGGGCTCTATCTCGTAAGTCGTTATAAGTAGACTTAATTTCATTATCAACTATATCCATACAATAAAATCTCAAGCGCTTGGCTAAGGCCTGCGTTTGAGATTGCAAAGGACCCTCCTACTATTCTCCTGTTCTCAAGAATCACAGATAAAAAGATAATAATAAAAATGGATAAATATTTCACAGAACGAATTGTTATAATTTCAGCATAAACGATAAGATTGCCTAAGATTGTTGTTAAATAGACAATTTACATAAATAAGCAGTTTGCTTGGTACTCGGCTATTTATTGTTAAAAAATGTTCAGCAACGCAGCAATTAAAAAACAGTTGCAACTCGAATCGATATTCATACTCTAACATTATGTAAACATTATCCACAGACTAATAGACGACTAGAAATGGCATTATTGGACTTGTTTTCTGCTTCGTCCAAAGGTTGGCTGGTAGAGAATGCTCTTAGCATTAAGCCCTCCTTTTATACCAGTACTATTGGTGTATTACTTAAAT
>DWKC01000292.1:0-13888 GCA_018249195.1 Racta chiria
CACACAATTTCCTCTTATGATATTAATAAATTTAAATTGAAAACCATTTAAAAAACAAACTTTTGTTGTAAAGCGCTAAAACAAAATCAATATTTTTTAAAATTGACCAAACGAATTATTTTTTTACAGACCCAAAATGACTTTACGGTCTTGTATTAAATATATACGTAATTGACAAGCGACCAACTTTTAACAGTAAATAAACAATAAATAGCAATAAATTAGCATTATTGCTAGCAATGAATAAACAAAAAATTAATAGCAATAAATAAAACATAAACTAATAACCAAGCAGTAAATTCACAATTAATAGGTAATAAATAAGCAATAAATTAGCGATAAATAAATAATAAATTAGGAATAAATTAGCAATATATAAGCAAAAAACAAACAATAAACAGTCAATAAATAAGCATTAAACAATAAATAAATAAGCAACAAATAAGCAATAAAAAAGCAAGACATACGCTATTAATTCACAATTAATAAGCAATAAATAAACAATAAATGAGTAATAAATTAACAATATATAAGCAACAAATTAGCAATAAATAAGCATAGATTCTTGAGACCTTCCTTTGTGTAATTTGTAATATTACCTTTAATTCAGTAATGAGTCATAAGATAACACAGCTTACATTTCGTCTCAATAAGGCAAGAGATACTGGTGACGTTGCAAGCCCTTTCGGACTTCAAATAAGGCATGTAAACCATGGAGCACCCGCAGCGGCGCTCCAACTGTCTTACGAAGCACATCATATCGCAGTCCGAGTTATGGTATTTTCCAAAATGCGGTAGCCATTTTTCATCTTCAAAGTAACACTTACGACTGAAAAAATTTAAAAGACCAGGAAAGAATAAGCCATAACGATAATATTTATCAAGAATATATTGGTAATTGAAGTGCTTATAGCCCTGTGGCTTGTATCAAAGTTAAGCAACAATGGGCGTGGTTTGAAGGTGTATGGATGGCGGTTAGTGCAAAAAACTCATAAGCTCGGACGCGCTTAGGGTGGCAAGAACTTCTTACACTTGGGCCACTAACAACTCCGCCAAAACGCATTGGAGCGTCAAATGGAATATGCTCTAGGCCGCCTCCGTTACGAGGAGAGACCCCGTGCTCAGTAATGGTCGGGGGTGAAGTTAGTAGCAATTGACTCGCATTGAAAACCTGTACCAACCTTTGCGTGGGTAAGGATTTGACTTCTTCCGAACAGTATGTAGAGGTAGCGTGCATCATGTGAAATGCCTCCGTCTGAGGCGGTATCAAGCGGGACTCCTCGTCTGCCGGGAATTCGGACCAGTCTGTTATCATCACCTTAACAAAGAATGCCTACTTTATTAGGTTCAGTATTATTTGGTTATCAGCAACTCGAGGAAGGATACACAGATTTATTGGGTACTAATATGTTATGGACCGCTTGTAGGGTTATCTATTATTATTATTATTAACAATATCCTTGATAGAATTGAAAATAGGTATATTAGGTGATGCAGCCAAATACGAGAAGCTCGTAGAAGCCATAGTAGCAAAAATTTTATGAGCACTTTCGTGCTTTGTAAATGCTATATACGATTATTCCTATGCTATTGGATGGATTAACCGTGCCTGTCCACATTGTTGGGATCCGTATTGACGGCAATGCCTTAATTGTGCATATGACGCACTGGATTTCATGCAATATTTTGACTTTCATTATATGTTTCTATGTTGAAATAAATATTATGATTTTTTTTTTGATTACTTTTGTGGTATTAGCTTTAAACCTTCACAGGGATGAAGAGAAAACTTATATTTAGATTCTTTATTTAGTTGGTCACTACTGGGTTTCAGTCAAATAGAACGTGCGAAAAGGGGCCTTAGCAGAACTATAAGTTATTCCACCTACTCTTCTAGGTAACTAACTCACCCTAGTGGATCCTGCATGCACAATGGTGCCGTCCATGGCATTTAAAGGTTCATAGTCCACCACTACAGTTAACGATTGTTTGAGTCCAAAAGCATTAACTAGTTGGGGTTGGAAATCTTTAATCCTCTCATTCCTAAAATAAACAGAAACATTAGTTGGTTGTCTTTCTATTATTGAATCGACCTACGTGGTGTAACTTTCGTGGTGTAACCTTGTTGTTAACAAAAGTTATAAGCGTGTGATCCTAACGAGCTAGATATATCCAGAGTTAGTCCATGGATAGGTTTTTTTATTTGCTTAGTTACCAGTGTCTATTTTATCTACTTCTAGAATCAACAGATTAGATTTATTATTATCCATATACTGCAGTTTCCGAGAACCGGAGATTTCTACGTTTTTTTCATAAGTAGCAACATTCGTCGCTTTTGTCCATGAGCGGCAGTGAATATCTACAGTCTGGATGAACTCTCTTCTTATATTATTGCTATTGACTTTATACATCTATTTTACAGTATACTAACAGTAAAAATCAAAATTTTAATCTAAAATAAATGTATTCTAAAAAGCAAATTACCTTTTATTATTAAATTTATAAATGCTGTTAAAAATGCAGCACATTCCGTGTCTGGTCAATACGGGGTTAAATAGTTCTGTGCAAGGGACCCGCTGACCGTGAAAGTAACAAATCTTCAGAAATTGTTCGCATCCCTGAGTCATTGACGCTATCACTTCGGTAGCCTACAAAAAACAATACCATGGCTTGAGATCCCGTTGTTGTGTTGGCCCCAACACTATGGTATTATTGCTGATGTGATTATTGCCGCTGATATTTTTTTCAGATGAGCACGAGCGACGGCAAAGCTTACCATCAAATGAGTCGTCTGTTCGTTCATCTTCTATTTCCATAAAACCAAGGTTAGGGTCGAACTAGGAGATTACAGGTTAAGTCCAAATAGTACGAGTATACATTACGGTTCGGCTTCACCATTGGCCAGCTTTACGTACCGATGTATCATAAGGGACAAATGTATCTTAGGGGAAATCATCAAACCTAACTTACTCGTACAATGTACTATGTATAGTACTTTTAGCGTTGCGGGGCAATGAACGGTAGTAGAAATAGAAATTGGCAGTTGGTATCAAATTCAAGTTATTCGAAACATTTTCCGTAACACAGATCGTAGAAATAACAAAGAGCTCACCGTATATCGATTGCGATTCATAAGAATCTGCAAAATGTCCAGTTCATCAGTGTCTATGCCATCTATTATTTGGAAGAATCCCAAGAGTTGAGGTAGAGCTCGCTCTACATTCATTGATTGATAAACGTCTCTCCCGTCACTACGAGAAAAATTGTTACTGATTCGCAATATGTTGCACTCAAACTTAAAACTCAAACTCAAATTATGTATTTCATTTATGTATTTTCAATGAACTTATGGACGTCAAATTTTTGAATTTTACCACCGCTTTGGAAAGGAGTCATACATAATAAAAGAAGAACAAACGGCGCAAGAAATTCATAACTCTCAAATATTTCTATGGGTAAGTATAGAATAGCATTTTATTATAAAATCGTACACCGTAACCTCACAAAAGATTCTAGTATTCTGATTATATTAAAGTAGAATAGAGAGAGATATATTACTATGGAAGTAGGCAAAATAAATAAATCTTGTTGTTTCAACCTCCGTACTTTGTCTTATTTTCCTTTTAGCATAGACATCCTTACTAAGTTTATAATCAAAATTGATTCCTAAAAATACTGTACATTGTTCTAAATTTAGTATTTCATCATTCAGCATGTTCATTTTATTACCTCGTTATCATATTTGGCATAGCAAACTCGATATGCATTTAAAAGAAAATCGTTAAATTGTAAACCAATGTGAGGTATGGACCAGTTTACCTCGTCAAAATTTATCTTGTCTCTATTAGTTTTAAATCGTATCTGCAAGTATATCGCCATAGTTATTAGTTATTAATATAGTATGAAAGGTCATTTAAATAAATGTTACTTATCACTCTTACATGAGAGTCTTGTTAAAGTGTTTCATGGAGCTGATAGTTATCTGGCTGGGGGAGCAGATAGTAACAGCCGGGTGCGGCAGGTTCCAAACTGGCTCGTACTGGTTTTCTATGGTGATGCGCGTGGGCATCTCCGCGAATCGGTCGTACAGCAGCCACGTCAGCAGACACGCCAGACATAAATTCATCGACATAACCACCGTCCAGAAACATCTATAAAGTAGTTTATCTATGCATTCGTTTTAGGGTATCGTAGATAATTCGGAACCCTTACAGTTTCGCTATGTCAGTCCGTTCGTCTGTCCGCACTCTAACGCAGAAGTCCTTAGTATTAGAAAGCTGTAATTTGGCATGGACATTAATATTTATCACAGTAAGAATAAAAGAGTGGTAGCATAAAATCCAGAAAAGTTTTTTTAAGCGTACTTCCCCTACAGGTAAAGTGGAAATGATTTTTTTCTCCTTTACTCCATTGCGTGTGATATCGTTGGACGGGTCTTTAAATTATGGGTCTAGAAAAACTATTCTTTGATTTAGTGATCCGTTTACGAATTATTAAGCTTTAAAATGATCATTTTTGTGTGGGTCATCTGTACCCCACTAACTAAATGGTTTGTTCTGGAAATCTGTACGAAAAATCGTATCACTGGTTAATAGTTGAAAGAAAAATTATTTTGGGTAGATTGACTCAACCGTTTAAAGAGTTGTTACGTCAACTACGGAATCCTTGCACGTTACCTGACGCACTTGGCCAGTTTTTTTAAGACGAGGATACATACATTTTTATCGCCACCACACTGTCTTTGTCCACAAATGGGACAAATATATTCAGGTAGGAAGTGCATACCCAATCAGTGAACGTAAGTTTTCAGAAACTTAAACTGGCAACAAAGCTAGGTAAGGAGTACTATCTCTCACCTAAATTATACCACAAGGATTTCGGTTGGCTAGTAAGACCAACTTTCCACTGATTCAAAACGAATAAAATAATGTCACCATTTTTTAAGAAAAAGAAGAAACATTTTTTTGTCAAAGAACCTCTAAAATACGATAACAATGGCAAGCTTTAAAAAAAATAATAAAGTAAATTAAAATTAAAAGTAAAAATAAAAATAGATTAATAATAATGAGGAGGAGTCAATGACAAAAAAGGTCGCACTCAGATTATGGCGTAGTGTTTCCCACGTTTTACATACATGTAAAAAGTGTAGCGATAAAATGATACCTACCTCGTCAAAAGGTCCGGATATAGGTAAAAATATTTCAAACCCAAGATACTGCCTTCCAAACAAAACCTTCGTAATAAGGTCCGAAAGTTTCCCTTCATTGTGTCAGCAACAGATCGGGTTAAAGCTTGTTAATTAACAACGAAACCACCAATCAGAAATCATATTTTTAATGAAAATTATAGACTTCCAATGTACATCTACGTACGTTGGTATAATTATTAAAATAATTAGGTTTGTTTTTTACAAAAGAGGTAATTAGAAGGCAAGGTTGTATTTTACACGTACAATGTTCTGCTTTATTATTCATATTCAAAATAGAGCCACGCTTGATGAATAATTAAACAGGTATGTAAAGTACCTACACTATAGGCAACATAGCTTGACTTAGCGATAATTTTATTGATGAGGAGCAAAAAGTTGAAACTGGTAATAGCCTACAGATCATCTGGTTATTGTATTCAATTAGTAGTATTATTAGGCGCTTACACACTTAAAGCACTAGGATTCCTTTTGTATTAACGTATACTCGTATATGCATAAGTACATATGGTTATATCGTATGGTTATATGGTTATAACGTATGGTTATCCCTGATATTGACAACACAGATAACATATACTAACCCGTGAACATTTATCAGTGTCGTAAATACCAGGCTAGGAATCGAATGTGGGATCAATCGCTTTGCAGGCAGTGTCCCTTCGTAATAGACAGGTGTTCGAAATTAGTTTCCAATTAATACTAAATAAAAAGGTCTCGAAAACATTGATCTCTAGTTATAAACCCTCTTTCAATGTAACCAAGATTGTTTTGATTTGATGGTCCTAGATCATTGATCTTCTAGTCGAAAATACAACATTTTTGTACAGGGTGGGCCTAGGTACCATACCAAGAAAATTCGCATATCTTACAGACTTCAAGTTTGCAGTAATTTTCTAAGGAACCGGTACAATAATTTGTGGATATTTTCATAAACTAAAATAAAACACAGTGCTATGAAATGTATAAAGTGATTTATTGAGAACATTTTTCACTTTTTATATTAATGTTGAAAGGTTTTAAGATTGGGTTTGACGATGGTTGCTTACAAAATATAATAACAAAATCAAGCTTCTATTGGTTCAACATACATTTTATAAGTGTATAATAATGAACTAGGTACTATTTTTAACAACATACGTATTTTTTTAACTAGCTTTTTCCCGCGACTACGTCTGCGTGGAACAGTGTTATTCACTCCCAGGTCGAAATTCTAAAACGCCAAAACAATTATTTCTTATCAAGTGCATAAATAAAAAGTTTTATATTCGACGATGATACAAATTTACATACAACATTTCTTACCCTATTTCAAGTCCTTTTAGCTTTTATTCGCGTTAAAAGGTAGCTTATGTTCTTTATCGTGTTCTAGTCTATTTCTCTACCAATTGGCATCAAAATCGTTTTAGTAGTTTAGGCATGGAAGCGTAACAGACAGACAGACATAGTTACTTTGTATTCATAATATTAATAAGGATATCGACTACTTATCTACTAGACCAT
The DNA here is from genome assembly GCA_018249195.1 of Racta chiria. Classification (NCBI taxonomy): domain Eukaryota; kingdom Metazoa; phylum Arthropoda; class Insecta; order Lepidoptera; family Hesperiidae; genus Racta; species Racta chiria. The sequence goes on from DWKC01000292.1 coordinate 6,710, forward strand.
GCACCTGGAGCGAATTGTTTCTGTCAAAAAATAAAATTACTGAATTTGTAGTAAAATGTATCAATTAAATGAGGCATTTAGTAAGGCTGTCTGCACTGATTTCAAATGAACAATTGTTACAATGAAAATCTCATTGTCTAGTTGAAAAAAATCCCAGGCTGTAGAGAGTAATAGGTAGGGTATGATATAGACGTTAATAGGTAGGGGATAAATGGACAAAATGATCCCTGCAGGTAAAATTATTCCCCGCTATTCTCAATGTACTACTAACGCCATCTATCAGATTCATTAGCAAACACGTCACCCTCAGTCGCCTGTTCTAGTTTATTGGCGGTCTGAGTATCGTGCGTAGACGCAGGACTAAGCGATCGGTACAATATTAGTCGAAATTCAACGTCAGGTTTTATCCTGTTTTATTTTGCCTAAATAATTGTTTATTCCACGATTTAACTTAACATTTAACGGCATTTTGGAAATATATTATTGGACGCATGGAGATTTTTATGGTAATGTCTCGAGTTATGTATGCAAACATTGCATTTGGGGTTAAATGATCCCGGAATCGTTTTACCCAATATTGTATTTTCTTTACAGGTCATACCGCAAAAATGTATTATGAAAACACCTCGTTAATCAATTGGGGTATCGTTTCAATGCGTTTGGCAATAGATGCAGTAAAAAAAAATGCCTTTCAGAATAGAATGCCCGTCGGCAGTTTTCAGATCTCCAACGGATTATTATAAATTAATTTAATTTTAAATTATGTACTTAGTTACGATAAAAAGCAGTTATGGATTTTTCGAATCACGGTCGACATAACTTCCTAAAACATAATTTTAAAAACGTTCCAAATCACCGACTCAATTTTTTTTTTCACAGACTCAATAATGATCGCATGTACAACGATTACAGCAATTACGTCATCGTAGGTAGGATCGTGATATGTTCCATGAAATTAAACCAATAATTTCTATTGTTTTCACCATTTTTTTCAAGTAGTGGATATTTATTTCATTATCATATAGTAATTGTTGGTATTTAATGTTATAGAATCATACATAACAAATCTGTAACTGATCGCTGTCTGTACAAATACATGAGAGAGGTTTGTGGTAAGGAATAGGAGCTAAAACAACCATTTTAGGATTTTTTTGTCTGTTTATCTGTGCCTACGTTAGCGCTTATTTCAGAAACGGCTGATCCGATTTTAAGTCTTCACTAACTTATTGGTCGAAGCTTGAATTTACACTTAACTTTTATTGAAATCGGTGCACAAATAAAAAATATATGACAATTTAAAAAAATCTATACAAATTCCGCGCGAACGGAGTCGCGGGCACAGCTAGTGTCTAATAATGTTTTCATGTCTAAGTAATATTTGAAACGGGTGCGATGAATCCATAGGTACAACTAGCTAGCAGTACAATAATTAAACACCATTTGTACAATCGCATATTGTGTGTCCTGTAATTATGGAGGTAGTTGTACATATTTTGTAAAATTAAATATGTTTATATGATAAAGTTTCAATATTATTTTAATGTTCTACATAGTTATAAGCGGCCGGAAGTACCTATACAAAACATTGCAATGACTTATTAGAGTGAATATGGTATAATATGGATGTGATTATCTCGCTTTCTGGACACAATTATTAGTAATACTTAATAGTTAGACAGTAGACAGTGGAGACTCGATTATCCGGACTCCACTATTATGGATTACCGATTATCCGGATTCCTCATTTTCAAGGTATAGCGTTAGTATTGTACACGTTTAAAGGTTGGAATTCTGAAGATAAAATCTCCAGTTATATCATGTGAGATCTTTAGATGTCATGTATGTACACATATCGGTTTTACCCATACATTTTCTTATCCGAATTTTCACCCCAATTGCGTTATTACCATCACAATTGCTTCGGTTAATCGAGTCTCTACTTAGATTTCAATTACAGATACCTATTTAGTATGTTAATAAAGGTAAATATATTATTTTCAAAAAAACATAAAAAAGGCAACGTTTTAATGTTAATTATACATTTCAGACCAAAAAATCTATAATTATGTTTTTTGTGAAACACATTTATGCAAATATGTTGTGTTATGCCCACGAAAAAAAATGTCTTTTCACGTATCTATCTTAAATTCCCATTTACGCCATATCAAATTATAGAAAGCCGTAGGCAAACTATTGAAACAATGCAACCTTTCTATTTATTGTATGTATTACACATTTTCATTTACTACTTACGAAATCTAAAAGAGATAAATAGTGCAATAACCAATTTTAAAGGTATCGTATTGCATAATAATAAAATTTTAATAATCTCGACTACATTTCTTTTTTTTTTTCACGCCATAATATTTAACAGTAAACAATGTATGTACAATGTGTGTACAATGTGTGACAATACAGTGAGACAATGTGTACTTATTTCGAAACAAATTTTCTTCTAATAGTTAGATTTTCGTGTGAGCTCGATGTTCCTATGATGAAATAAATTTTAAAATAAACATTTTCAATTTGAATTTGAAGAAAAAAAATGTACTTGCACATGTTCAGAATGGAACCTCACTTGTTATCAATCTGGAATATGTCTGAACCTCTATACAAATTGATTAATTTCCATCAGTGTTACCATCACTTCTACTTATATAATAGTTTTATATTTTAATACGTTTAGTACGGATAGTAACGTAGAGTATTGACTTATCAATTTTCAATTTTCATTTTATATACAACTTTTGTGCGGCTGTTCCTTACCAGGTTGCCTACGTTAGATTCTTTAGATTTTTATCCGTACAAATACGCTGTGTACTGGCCATATAACTAAATCTATCCGTATCTTATATTCAGTGTCCGTATATTATTTTGCTAATTGTATATTATATTTAATACTTTTATTATGTAAAATGTATTTTTAGATTATAACATTCTAAATATTTTAATGCTACTGGTAATACTGAGCATACAAACTTCAGAAATGTCTATAAAAGTAATATATTTAGAATAGTCGTAAAAGTTTAAGCAAAGTTTAAGTCTATTTATATGGCACAAAGATACACCCAATCAGGTACATATAGAAGCATTGGTTATAGTTTGACTACGGCTCACTTTTAAAAGTACATAATATAATAGACATATCTAAATAAGCTGAAAAACAAGGTAAATTAATTATATTATTTAGATTCATAACATTTCAATTTTATAAACATTAGATTAACAGCAAATATTAATCAAACTCTAAATAAAAAAATATAAATTAGTAAATACAAGTGACAAAATTTAATACAAAATAATTTTGCAGCCTAAACATTGTACTGCAAAAGCATATTGCAGTTTTAGAAGAAGAATATTAAAATAGATTTCAAAATAAATCTGTTTGTTATAAACGACGAGAATAAAATATAGTGGAATAAAATTGTAAATAAAATACTATTTATATGGTATTATAGTTTGTGCTGTAGATTGACTTACACTGTAGTAAAATATTATTTAAAGAACTTTCTTAGAAAAGCTAAGTTATAAAATCTACCTACATCTAATAAATTAACGACACTCGTGTCTGGTTGGAAGTATTATGACAAATGGAATGCAAATATATTTAGATATAATAATGTGTTCCAAAATGTACGATACTATTCTTATACATGACAAGCTTACTAAGATTTATCAAAAGTCAAAATGTGTATTTTCGTTACCGTCCGTTCATCAAAAAGTATGTATATCTATAAATATGGTTTACGTAACTCTATCTCACATGTTTTGTGCGCTCCAAGTCTTCATCGAGTTTATAAAATGCTACGATTCGTTACATACACTGAAAACCCTAAACAAATCGTGTACATGAAATCTGTTTAAACTTCTCTACGATATAATCGTTTCTTTTTAAGAATCACACCCTAAAACTACGAAATATAATTTGAAAATGAGATTCATCAAATAAATGCAAAAGCTACACCTTTAATCCTCTCATACACAATATATACGCTTTCTTTACAATCTCTTAACAATATTCTTTATACCACCAAAGCTTTCAATCAGTCAGAAATGTGCGTGACCATACCAACATACCGTACACACCAGTGTAACAAGTAACACACAATAGGAAGTAGGTACACAGAGGCGAAAGTCGTCTCTAGAGGCTCGCAGCCGAACAACAAATGATAAAGCGGGGTGCCGAGACGTCAAGCGTACATTAACACGTAGTACATACAACCTTTACAAGGTCGGGAAATACGCACGAGCTGACGCGGTCTGTGGACGAGAGCGTCGTCTCCGCTCGGCGAGGTCCGCGTGACGCGGTCAGCGCGGGCACGAGGCACCATGCCCCAGGCTCAGCTGGAGGTGCCCGTGGACAAATATATCGAGTTCACAAAAGCGCGTCCTTCCCGCGTTACGTCGGCGGCCGTCAGGAGTCCAGCAGGACGTGCCATTGTTGCACCTGACAACATGAGTATAAACTTAACAATAAAGCGCGAAGAATGGAATAACTTGCCTGTGTGGCTGTTACACCCGCGTATAATGTGGGAGGCTTTACGAGTAGACAAACATAAAATGAGCATTTATTAGCAAATTATTTTACTTAACAAAAAAATGATAGTGACCTGCTCGCCCTGCCGCTCGCACAGCTCCTGCCAGTGGCGCTCCTCCTCGCGGCCGGAGGAGCTGTGTCCCAGCGAGAACCAGCCCACCATCTCATTGCGCTTCACGCTGCGCCGCCACCACACCGACACCATCAGCGTCACCTCCGTCAGTTGGAATAGTGCCACCTGGTTATATTATTGCCATTTGTCACATTCATCATCACATTGTTGACATTCATCTTCGGTGTCACTAATGCGTTGCCGGCCAAGTAGGAAGGGTTAGGTTCGCACGCGCGGGAAAGACAAAGAAAGAACGGAAAGCAACTGAGGTCTATTCCTTACTACAAACTGCTACTTTACTACAGTAAAAGTTTCTTCAATATATCCTCCATGTACAGACAGCGATCAGTTACAGATTTATTATATGTATGATTCGATATGCAATTAAAAGCAAGGAGGAGAGGAGATAAGAGTTACGGGAGACTAATACAATTTTACCAAAGTAAAAATAGGGATATTTATTTATTTACCTTTTATTAAAATTGTTTACAATGCGCGGACTTCTGTGCGTGTAATAATTTGGAGTTATAAATGTTGTATAAAATAGAATTTTGGATTTTTTCGATTAATGTCACCACATAATAAATACCTGGAAGATAAAAAGTTCCTTATAAAGTGGGTTGGACTGCGCCCGGCGAGTGGTGGACTTGCAGCGGCCCATCTCCATGCCGAGGGAGCTGATGAGGCACAGCTTCACGTACGTGTCGGGTGCCTTGTTCGGCGACAGCTTTCGGAAGTGGGTACCCTTTATGATCTGACGGTAAGAAGAGCAGTATTACTGCTTGAATTTTTATAGCTGTATTAATGAATACACCTTGCGATTACATTTCGTGCTGGTAACAATCTATAACAGTTTGTGCTACGTCTGTCCCATAGCAAAGGTATTAAATTGTAATAAAGCTGTATACCCATGTTTTGAGCGGGTGCTTTAATAAATAGTGAAAAGTACAGGTCATAGTTAGAACTCTCTGTTGTGCAGTTTCCTCATGCTTATCTTTAACAAATTATGATATAATTTTGTAATACGCACATAACTTTCGCAAATTGGTGGTGCATGGAGAATTCGACTTAAGGTCCTCGTTTCGAAGACCAACGTTAGATTATCACTGTTTATCTGCATTTCACGATAACCTACCTCGACGCTAAGATGTCCAGTGGTAGAGTTATACTGCAGACCAAGCAGTAGCTCGGGAGCGGAGCGGGTGCTGCAGCAGGAGGAGGCGGAGTCCGAGCGCGCCAGGCTGCACGCTTCGCCGCCGCCCGCGCCCGGGGTCATAACCGGCGTGATGGACGACGGGCTCGCTAGCACTCCAGACATTGAGCTGTTCAGCTCCAGTTTCGGGAGCTGAAAGATATCATTGTAAAACTAAATATTTTTCTAGGCAATGGTTGGTAGACTATCTTAGCGATGAGGTTGCCCATTTATTTAAAAACAATATAGGGTACCCTATATAAAACCCGAATACCCTACTCTATATAGCAGCTGGACTTAATAATAAAAGCATTCTCTGCCAGTCGACCTTCTGGCAGTGGTAGGGCAATGGGGTTGGGAAAGATAAAGTGTAAATTAGGATCATGAATATCAATATTGCATGGTAGAGTCCAAGTCAATTGTATTGGCTTAACCCTTGGATCGGCCAGGTGTGGAAGCCCTCACTTTGCAGGGACGTAACAAACTAAGCAGCGTTAAATTTCATTCAAATGGGGCGTAGTACCGCCAGATAATACAGATACTTAGCAAATACCAAACAACCAACCTGCAAACTCGGCTGGTGGTGCTGATGATGCTGTCGAGGCATGAGCTGGAGCCACAGGTTGTTCTCCAGCTCAAAATTGAGTGTGGCGAAGCTCACACTGGCCTCGCCCAGCAGCCGCTGCCGACGCATGCGCTCGCACCCGTAAATGCGGATACGTAGACCCAGTCCATGGACGTCCTCTGATTAAAAATACAAATTTAAATTTACAATTTGCAATAAATACTGGAAACACTAGAAGGTGTACTTAGTTTGTATGAAATGCTAACTATTTCAACATTATGCTCTACAATTCCGCCTGATTTTGTGACGTTACTTTTTATTTCACTCATGCTACCAACAATGTAAAAAGTTAAGCTAGTGAATGAAGTAATATACGATGTATAATCTAATATTATAAACGCGAAAGTTTCTGAAGATGGATGGATGGATGTTTGTTACTCTTTCACACAAACACTACTGAACGGATCTGGATGAACTTTGGCACAGAGGTAGATTATAGTCTGGAATAATAAATGAGCAAGTCAATGTAATAAATTTAAAACCATAGCAGGACGCGTCCTGGAGTATTTAACCACTGGCAGCAGTATTGCTTAATAATAATATTAATTTACTAATGTATTTAATTTATAAGATTTATTATATTAAGAATTATATATTATTTACTATTATTATTATATTATACTATTATTGTTATACTATATTAACCCATTAAACTCCGCGTGGCATCATAAGATGCGAGACACAATAACTTTTTATTGTTATCGAGATGCGCG
>DWKC01000293.1:0-13881 GCA_018249195.1 Racta chiria
GTGCGATTTGTCAAATTATAAAAAAATTCTCGGTGTGTATTATCTTTCTCGTATCATTCATATTACCTACCTACTGCGATGCGGTTGCGAAAAGTGAGTCACTTCAGCTCCTTTTCGACGCTGCTGCACTAGTGACTCAAGGCGGATTAACAATTTTTGAATATTTTAATAATGATAATAATATAAATAATAATAACCGTAATTCAGACATTATTTAGATAAGATTATTGAAGACGAAAATGTGTCATTAATAGAATTAAACTGTGTATTTGATATACATAGTGATACATATATAGTTAAATATATATCTATAACACTATATATATAAAATACATATATACACACTCACAAGTGAAGTAAATAATTACACAGCAGATTTCAGAAAATGCTCACGGACATTGGTGGAAGCTTGTCTGATATCTACGGGCAGGGCGTTCCAGAGTAGTATAGCCTAACAAGTTACTAAATATTGTATATTTATATTTGTAAATAAATTGCTCAAAATTATTTCATAGATATAATATTATAGAATTGATTATTATTGTATATAATAATAAATTCAACAGGTTGTTTTCATGTAAATTATGTTACTACAGTAGGTTTAAACAGTTATAAGTTTTATTACTTAATTATGCGAACTAGTATACAGGCAGGCTATGTTCTTACCGACACCCGTGGACATTAGCAAAACCAGTCACCAACGCATTAGAGGTAAAAGAAAAAATAATTTAAGAAATGTTTAACGAATGTTTTTGTCTCAATTGTTTAAACTGTAATCATTCTAACATCCTATCAAAAATGCAGTTGTATGAAAGAGTCACGTGGCAGGATAACTATGTATTTCTTTATTGTAACATACAGAATCAGTAGTCTCTGTAAATACACTTTTATGATAGGTGAAGCTAAATCTTTAATATTGTATAGGCCTGTATATTTTAAATGTGGTCTACCAAGTTTAATTATAATCTATAAAATAAAAACTATGAAATTAAGCGGTAAATTTATCTATAAACTCATTGTTATAGTAAGTACATTTTTGTCATTTAAATACATTTTGAATGATTTCTTGTATTTTTCTACTTGACTTATTTTGATTCGTGCTGTGAGTAATGTCTAAGCTGTTGATAATTGAGATGTATTTGTTACGTAGTTCCTATACGCTCTATAGAACGGAACTTTTGTTTGACACAATCAATAAACGGCATCCTATTTTGTTGTTTTTTTTGTTTTACATTTACATGAGTGAAAAATATGTTAACTTCTTGTTTGCAATCCTTATCTGTCCCAATACTGGGCTCGGATAGAAACCCACCCGTAGATACTCACCCATCGCGCTGGCCAAGTGGGGATTGGAAGACTTCCCACACCTTTTGAAGACTATGAGAACTCGGGAGTGAGGTTTCCTCACGATGTTTTTCCTTAACCATAGCAAGTGACAATCAACTTCTGATACGCATATAATTTCGAAAGTTAGAGGTGCGCGCAGCAGGTATTGAACCTGGGACCTCCCATTCAAGAGACCCAACGTTCAAACCCTTGGGTTATCACTGGTTTTCTTATCTAAGTATGTAAGGATAGGCTGTTTGTTATACTTTTGCTTGTAAATTTCCTTCACCTGTCATATGTTGCCAATTCGCTACTTGGAATAGGTACTATGAATTTAATATAATTTTCACCGCTCCAAAGACACAACAGTTCAGCAGTTCACAAACTGATCACATCATACATAGTATTCCTATTTAGTTTGTTCACATCGACCGGATGTTTAAGAAAATGACAGGGGTTTCAGTATTTATAATACTGGGCTTAAAACAACATTTCTGTTATGTACAGATTTTACAGAAGTAAGATTATTTATTACAAAAAATAGGTTACTTACACCCAACCCAGGGGGTTTCATGGACCCGCACATATTAGTAGATGGTGTTATAATCTAAATTACGAGGGTAAAAACTGGCTCTAATGTCTATCGAACTGTCTTCTGTACAGCCACTGCACGCACTCGTGTTACGGCACACTCGCGACACTGTGCTTGCGGCACGGTATACTTACTACAATGCACACTCGTCGTACTGTTTACTGACGATTTCTGGATTTGATTTAATACTATATAACTTAGGTACATTTTCAGCAAGTATTACCCGGATTTCAAGGAAGGGGGCAGCTTTTTGTTTATCAAACGCACTCTTTCACACGTGGACCATAAGATTACAATATTTTTCCGGATATTTAATGAAATTAGTTATTAAACAACAGGAGTGATGGCGGCAGATTTGAATGTATATAAGTAATTGGCTGTGTGTTGAGATAAGCTCAGAAAAGAGTTATTCCTAAAGCCTATTCACGAACCATTTTTTTTAATAATTGTCTTGCAATTTCATTTGAATTTAGCACAAATACATTTTCGTCACTTTTTGTCCAATTGATCATTTTACTTGAACTATAAAAAGGGGAATAGGCGAAACCATCAAAAATAATGAAATCAAATTCGTTCCACTTTTGGGAACGTTTGTAAAAAGCACTTTAATGGAAAACTTTAATTGTTACAAAAAATGGTGCCTGAAAGTTGACGGACACATGGACTGGGTATTTTGTGGCTGAAGAATGCGTCACTGGTACCCTTTCAATCTTTAAAGGCTTGATGATGTATTTCTGGATTTTGAGAATTGTATATAAAATAAAATCATATACTCTATGGTGTTACTAACTAGTCTGTGGTATAAACCATAGTACGCTCTGTGAGAAGTTTTTCTTTTCAATTTTTAAACTTTTTATTAGCGGCAACACAAACAACCAAATGTAACGACGTTATTAGCGCGTGCGGGATGACGCGCCGGTGAATTTATTTTAAAGAATTGACGTAATTTGTGGGCACGCACTGAAATTTAGGTGAATATATTAGTCAATGTTTGGCCGCTATAAGTGTTCTTGAAAGTGTACCTGAAATAATTGTGTCCGTTATTCTTGCAGATTTCGCAATGGCCGATCAAGTAGACTCAATGTCAGATGCGGAGCTCCGTACGAAACTTGCCGAACATGGGTTTCCTATTATGCCAATCACGGCATCCACACGAAAACTTCTAGTGAAGAAGCTCAAATTGGTGCTCGATAACAAAAGCAAGCCACGCAACAGCGTCCAAAGCAAAATCGAAAATACGCGGTCTCTGGCGAGGTATTCAAGCGGCGAGGACTCCGATTTCGACTCCACTAGCAATGTCAAGGAAAGGCGCGGACGCAGGGCCACCACAGGTGGGGCGATGCTGCCACCTGTTACCAAAACACGACGCACACCATCAAAAAAAGATTCTCCAGTGAAACGTGACGATAAAGGTTCGGAATCCGAGGAAGAGAAATCTCCAGTACGTACACATGAAGAGGTTGAGACTGTAACGACGCGCCGGGTTACACGTACATATGCGAATGATCATGAAGACTATGAAACTGGTTCTGATAGTGACGTAGACGCAGAAAAGAAGACTAGTAGTCCTTTCAGGAGTAACTCTAGATCTAGTGATTACATTTCGAGCACCCTGCCGACAAACGATGCAGCGACTAGCCCCATGTCTAAATCTTCTATATTTTCCCGCCCTTCAATCTCACCTTACTCCTCACCTCTGTCATCTTCCGATCACCTGAACTCTATACGCTCTCGACTTGGCCTCACTTCTTCACTAGCAGACAGACCAACAGTGAGCAGTTACACTTCAAATTATGCAAGTACACCATACCAACCTTCAACTTCCACTGTGGATGAAGTAGAATCTCCATACCTGAGTAATTTTACACGTCGCTTGTCAGCCCTTAAACCTGAACCTCCAAAACCAACATCTTTCTTGGATCGGGAACCGAATAATGGTAGCACACTGTTAACTCGCAGATCCTACATCACAGGGGTGTCCAGGTCTGACATGGTTGATTACAAAACTGCAAATGATAAGAAATTTTTGAAAAACAATGTTGTGTCTCTTGCCCTCGTTGCTTTAGTTGCACTTTTTTTTTTTTGCCTATTTTTTATGTATATAGTTAAGAGAAACGATATCACGTCAGTGGCTGACGACCAAAACAGTGTAATACCAATATGTCAATTGAATATACCAGGAAATAGGCCAGGAATAAACTGTGTGCCCAAAGAACAGGTCAGTTATGCTAAGGATCTATTAAAGGTCATACATCCAGAATTAACAGCTCGATCTGCTGCATACAAATGTGGGAAGCCTGGAGCTTTGCCCTACATGACAGAACGGGAAATTTTGGATATGGCCAGTGCAAGAGCAGATGCCATTGATGTGAGTCAGTGCAGAATGGATTTAAATAATTTGCAAGTCTTGTTAATCAGTAACCCACGATGGGGACTCAGTGTGATACAACTGAAGAATCTCTACACTAAAGATGTTGATTACTCCACTCTTTCATCTACAGATATGGTAGTTCAGCAGAGGAACAAAGGTAGTGTTGCCTTGATTCTATCAGACCCCTCAACACCAATTTCTTGTTTATTTGTTAATACTCTCTACTCAGCAGGCTCAACCATAATCATTGCTGGCCTTCTATCATTGCTGGTCTTTGGTATGCATAGGCTGTTTAAATTTTACATGAGTTATCAGAAGAAAAAGAGTGATGAAGTGTATTCCATGGTAGAACAGATAATAGATGTTATCTCTCAAGAAACTGAAGATAGCGGTGAACCATACATATCAGTGGACCATGTTAGAGACACTTTGATATCGCCACAGAATCGCGAGAAAATGTCTTCAACTTGGGATGCCGCTGTAAAATTTATCCAAAAAAATGAGAGCAGAGTTCGGATGGAGGTGCAGTCAGTGGATGGGGAGGACTGTAGAGTATGGAGGTGGATTTCCTCGAGTAGCCCCAAGCGGAGTGCAGCATGGCAGGGGCAGGCATTTGAAACACAGGAAGGATCTGTCAATAATCTCACCGTATCTCCAACGCCATGCTTGAAGATCCGTCACATGTTTGAAAAAAATGATGCTAACCCTAATCTTAGGGCTGTTATCCATGATGCCATTCTAGAGAAATGTGACCGCTGTAACATTTTGCACATTGATGTAGAAAGGACATCTTGCTGTGTATATGTAAAATGTGCAACTCCTACCGACGCTGGGATTGTGTACAGAAGTTTACATGGCTGGTGGTATGAGGGCAGACTTATCACTGTGAAGTACCTTCGATTGGAAAGATACATGCAACGATTCCCTAATTCCCCGTCATCTGGCCCGTACCTCAAACCAACCCGGCAACGACGCTCTTGGGATGAATAACTAGTGACATTTTTTATGAATTTTCTTGTTAAGATTCAATACAAACTGATTTTTATATTGACTGTCCTTAAGCCTACATGAATTATTTATTACAATTTCTATATATCTATCGTAACTCAACAAGCTACAATTTTTATATTTCAATTACAATTATTTGTATGCGCAACTTAGTTTATTAAACATTAGTTATAGAATTGATGTTTGTATTTGAAGGGGTAAGTTGAATTTATTTCTATTGAAAGAACGGCTCATGTATTTCATTAGTTTTATCTGCAAGTAATGTTGTGTAGACTTTATTCTCCTGCATAATATGTATTTCATTTGATAATAGATTTGTCAAATATTTATAAGAATAGTTGGTCACGTCTCGGCTACATGATAGATTGAATTGTAAATTCCGCACTCTTGAAATAATTGTAAATATTATGACATCACAAAGTTGAGTTTCTGGGTAATTTCTAATAGTTGTTGTCGAAAACCTTTTTTACTCTTTTTTGAACAAATTGTTTTAATTTAATTTTTAGGTAGTAAGTTGTATAAGTTTTTATGGAGTTTGATATATTTATAAATGGTTCGTAATTATTATATTAACTCATTTGATTGTGTTTAGAATTGATTCGATTTCGTGATTCACGTCTAGAACATATATGAAGCTCCATATAACATTTTTTTTTTCTATTGTCACTGGTAGATGTGAATGCCTTCATTAACTGTAATACAACATAATCTAATATTGTGTTATTTCCTAGAATTGACATTAATTTTATTTTAGGTATTCTTACTAACTTGATATAATTATCTTCTAGCCTTATTTTTATGGATTGATTTTCACTTTTTAATAAATAATTAAGGAAATAAAGTTTTTTTATTCGTTTAAGTAATGAAGCCATACCAACCAATAGTTCATCATATTAATACATATAATAAATCTGTAGTGAGTACTAGATCCAAAAACAACCATTTTTATATTTTTTGTTTCCGTGCCTTCGCGTTAATCTCAGAAAACGGCTGATCCGATATGAATGCGGTTTTCACTGATTATTGGGCTAAGCTTGGATTGACACTTAACCTTATAAACTCCGAAGCACCTTATGATGCCCGAGACACAATTACTTTCTATTGTTATCGAGATGCGCAGGAGTCGGAAAGGTCACGAAAAAAATTTAAAAAGAAAACGAAAAGGTACGGTTTTAAACTCTCTACGAAATTGCCTGCCGGTTTTCCAAGTGCATCAATAAAATATTTACACGTACTTAATTTTACAACATTAAATTATTAATAATATTATATTTATATAACGTAGATTTGATACACAGATTTTACACTTGTACAACACAAGCGTTGTTGGCGACGACAAAGCTATTTTTAATTTTTAATTAATTCTTTGTGATATGCTATATTTTAAATTAAAAACAGTATTTAAAAGTGTATCTCTGCGTAATGTATTAGCTAACAAAAGTAAAAATCAAAGACATTTTATTATATTGACTGCAGTTTTTAAACAATTTGTATACTTTGTATGGACACAATAAGAGTTTTATTAAAGGCAAGCTTCTAACACAAAATCCTTTGCATTGAAAAGTAAATGAGAAATATAGTAGCCGTCAGCCAGCCTGACCTTGCGTGGGAGCTAGAAACGCCGTTACGCAATCACAACCACTGCGCCTGCGCCGCAATGTTCCCCGATACCCTAATGAACTCGCACTTCACAATCCTATGAGGATAGTCATGATAACCGACATATTTGTAAAGGGTTTAACTAAATTAAAATTCCTTTGTTTAATATTATTTGTAATTGTAGAGTTTTAGTTGATTTCCTAAATAAATATCGTAGTTCTTAAATGGTTAAATGATTCGGGATGGGTGAAAGGTTACATTGTAAAACTTTACAATATTTTTTAACAAATAGACCGAAACAGAAATACCTACAATATTAACAATCTGTTTTCAATATTATTCAAAACTTAATAAGAGCACATTTTTCTGAAAATTATGATTCGTCGAATTCTTTTTGCTAATTAATAATACATTCTTCATCAAAACAAGTGTTTACTAGAATATTAAATTGATAAAATGTCAGTGTTTGTAAGTATTAAAAATGTCGTATGACACTCGTGAGCATTAGTAATTGTTACGTACGCAACGTACATCTTAGCCTATTAGGTATTTTATTAACTTTAGACTACAATAATAATATTAATGAACTCACTTATCACATTTTAATATATTCAATCGAAACAAAATCAAACTTTAATCGCAGCTCAAGGCGCAGCGTTGCCTCATACCTCCTAGAGTCTGGCTAACGAAAGCTGAAATGATGTTTTTTTACGTTAGTAACATTTTGTTTGGAGAAGAAATGTCCCAATCACGGATGGTAGGCCTCCTTGATTTTGATACTTCAGTTACTCTTTATAAAATTATATTGTTGTCAAAAATATTATAAATTATAAACTGTTATAAACATATTATAATACACTATTACACACACAATTACATATTATAAACACATACATACATACAATACTAATATATATAAGTTGAATATACATATGAGAGTTGATGATCATTAGGTGACTTAAAGATGACGGGCCAGTATGTGAGCACGTAACCTCTTTTTAAAAACTAGCTTTTTCACATTTATCGCCTTCTAACATAATCAACTTTCATTAGACCGACTCTAGCTCTGATGCAATTTGGTGCAACTATAGATGCTTTGGATATAATAACATTCAAGTTCGAGGAAAGTATTAAATTGAGCCATCACTTTTCATAATATATGAGCTTCCTATCAAGATTATCAACAGCTATGATGCAATAGCAGTGACCGATATTGGCAATAATTTCTTGAACGCTTCCGTGCTTCAGATTTGATCGATTGGTATCGTTATATAGGACTCGATAAACCACATTGGTGACCCTTGGGTGGCATATATTTCTAATATTTATGTTAGCCATCTCCTCCACCGATCAGCTATGATCATGGTGAAATACGCTCTAGACCTTCTCATCTGTGACTTCTGGAGAAGCATGGAGGAAAGATTACGCTTATCGCTATGGACCTGTGTCAAATTGGCTATAAATGGGTTGAAGCCCATCTCAGAAGAATCTCAGATCAGTAGAAAAACTATAACTGGTAACAGATGGATTCTGAATATATTATTATTATTTTTTAAAAACAAATATAAAAACGGAGTTCAAATGATATACGAGTAGACAAATACTAAAATGACGTGTGTGTGTCAAGTGAAAACGTGTGTCAAGTGTGTGTGTCATGTGTAACTTCGAAGTAGGAGTCAATTAATAATAATAATAACATAGTAATACTCTTTATTTTACACACTAATGAAGAAAGCTATAACAATGTATCAAAAATTGGGTACAAACTTAATATGTTATAATTTTCAACTTTAATCAGTACACTTCTTTTACAGCGTTAAGACACCATTGAATACTATTATTTAAATAAGATTCCATTACAAATTTGCGTTTAACTTACCGTTTTGAAGACATTCTTTTATCTTAGTAAAATTCATTCTTTCTTCCTTTATATACATATAACTTGTAAACTATACACTTTTTACTTACCCTTCCTCCTCCTCCTACATCCTCTTCCCTCGGTCCCCGTCTCAGCAGTTTCCAGGCGGAGAAACCGAAAAAAAAGCAGTAAGCAAAAAGGGTACAAAAGGCGGCCTTAACGCTAAGCAGCGATTTCTTCCATACAACCTAAGGCTTCGAAGCCTTAGTTACGCATTATTACGGTAACTCAAAAACTCCTCATTAGATGTCGCTCCAAACGACAACCATCAGCTTTTGAATACAAAAAGAATCATTAAAATGAATTGAAAAGATAAAGAGGTAACAAATATAAAATAAACAGTCAAATTGAGTTCCCCCTTTTTTGAAGTTGGTTAAAACCAGCTTAAATTGGCCTGTCAATCAAAAGGAAATAAATCAATTAACACTGCTAAGTATTTTCAGCATCAAAACATTCTTCTTTCTCCCTATTCCCTATCTTCTCATATCCCCACTCCTATCGAATCTTCTTTCGTCCCCGGTACTGGGACGGTATGTTGTTAATGTGTCAAAGTCAATGTCAAAGTCAATTTTTCTTTATTGTGGACATTAAGGCTACATAAGGTGACAATTACATATAATATTAGATCGCTTAAGCCCTGCCTTAACGGTGTATAATATAATTAATATAAAACATTAAAATTAGGTCATAATATTATCAATACAATTTAAAAAATTATACATTAATTGACATTAATTAATTATTTATTACAATGTCAGAAACTGTTGTCATC
This sequence comes from Racta chiria, assembly GCA_018249195.1. Classification (NCBI taxonomy): domain Eukaryota; kingdom Metazoa; phylum Arthropoda; class Insecta; order Lepidoptera; family Hesperiidae; genus Racta; species Racta chiria. The sequence continues at coordinate 9,587 of DWKC01000293.1, forward strand.
AAAATACTCTTTTGGAATAGTAACATTTTTCATTGAGCAAGTTCTGTATTTTTTTCTTTAAATTTAGTCGTATCGTATATCGATCGTATGTTTCTGAGGAGTTTATTACAAATGCTAGGTACCATACGAAATACACTTGGCTTCAATATTGACGTTTTACAACACAATTTTTTTATTTTATGCCTTTATGTTTTTCCCTTGCCCAAAATTCAAAATTATCTAGATGGTAAGAATGATAAAATAGTTAAATGAAAAATTAACTTTAATTGAGAAAAATAATATAAATAACTGAGTCCAACTTTGTTTACATGCTAATGATTAAATGCCATACATAATAAATGATAATTGATTTGCGCGTCGCAGTTGATGGTTGCTGTTGGACTGCCTGAGAGGCGACCGCATCTCTATCAGGAGATGTAGGTCGCCAGCAGCACACGTGTAACGCGTGAATCACCGAACAGTATAGATAAATTAGAACCACCCGTCGGCCATATATTAACTCTGTGGGGTTTGCAAGGTTCGTCATTATATTATCTATACATATAATAAATCCGAATATCAGTCGTTTCTGTACATTGAAAATAAAAAATGAAAATAAAAAATAAATAGCCAGGTTTTAAAGGATAACTAACGGAATCCCTTTCCGGCATTTTAGGATTTTTTGTCTATTTGTACGGACGAAGCGTACGTGCGTGAAATCTTGGTAAATAGAATTCGGTTTTCGCTACGAAACTCTAAAAATATCCAAGCATTTAATCCCCATATGGTTAGAAGTATAGACATACATACACAGACAGCAAAGGGCACATATATCAAATAGCCTTTTGTTGCATCCCAACATTCACAATATGAAAAATGATATATTTTTCTGTACAATGCATATTTTCTTTGTACTGCTCGTAGTATCCAACCCAAGAATTGTATAATGTACTTTGTGGTAACACAATAATATTATTCGCTTGTATCTAGAACACTGCAGCCATTTATCAGTCCGTAGTCCCTTTTGCAAGCAAATGCAGTGATAGCGTAATGGTTTGAACGTTGGTCTCTCCAACTTGAGGTCCCGGGTTCAAATCCTGCACACACCTCTAATTTACAATTCCCTACAAAGCACTAGTATATAAGAAGTTACATGACTTCATCTCTATATCGTAGACCTAGACCCCTCTGGGGCAAACTATTTCTGGTAATATCTAATTACCTTACGACTAATCGACCTTATGTCAGACACCGGTACCGACCAATACTTGTGATTTATGGTATCGGTGCAATTTTGTGTCAACCAATCACGAAGCATTATTTTGAAAATCTCCGCCTCTCCTACATCATTCTTTGATTAAATTTATTCGTATGTATGTATATAATATATACATATATTCAATAATTAATTAGGTTTAATAGTGTTACATGTGGCGTTTCATCTAGCAGTTGTGTCGGCGTTCAGGCTTCATCCTATAGGTGCCAATTTCATTCACAAGATTGCCATCCGTTTGTCCGTCTGGTAAGGCTGTATTTCAAGAGCTTAGGTCTTACCATTCTCTATTATTAAAGGCTGACGATACGAAATAGCCCCGTCTCTTCTTTACAAATAAATAAAATTAGAGTGTATGTTTGTAACATTAAAATAATCGCTTTTTTTCTATAATGCTTAAGTAAAGAATATGTATGTACATATGTCAAAATATTTTTTTTACAACTGTCTGTCTGTTTGTTCCAGCTGATCTCCGGAACGGCTGGACCGATTATGACGGGGCTTTCACTGGCACACAACTGATGTAAGAATAAGGAGGCGTAAGGAGGTTTAAAAAAATCTTTATTGTTAGTCTTTTAACCGCATAAAGATTTAGAGCCACCTCTTAAGCATTTAAGTAACGCCTGTGTCAGGAGGCTCTACTCCTCCTTATCTTACAATAATTTGAAGACTTTTTGACTAAAAAATAACAACATATTTTGACAAAGTATTTGCGCTTGCAAGTGTGTGTGTGTGAAAGTGTGTGTGTGTGGTCTTTGACATATTTTTTAAATATAATTCTTTTTAAGGTCTTTAAATAAGTTTTATTACGTATCTCTTTTTCAATTTCATTTCTATTTCATAATTTTAATTATATTATCGTACAATATTTTTTTATGAGGCTTCTTTTATTTCAGAGTTATATAAAATTCGAACGCGGAAGAAATTGGACCAGCTATATCTACATTAATACTGCAGCAAGAGATGGCTCTATTGGAATAAGTCCTTTCGAATGTATGTCTCCAAAGTCATATTCAGACATCTTTAGTTTAACAAAATTTGAACAAATTTAGAATACAATTACTTACTTACTTGGATACTTAATTAAGAACGGAGCCTAGAGAAAACCCAAAGCAATGACAGCCTTATATCCTTCAAATGTACAACCTTTTACATTAGGTACTCGTTGTATCGAAAGCGAGAAGTAGGTAGTCGGTATCTAATAGTGTAGCTGTTTCAGTGATGCAGGCGCGCTAGGTCTCTACCTATCCCTCTGATGGATGACCACTAATCGGTGTAACTTCTTGAGCATTTCCGTACTACGGAGCACACGTAAGACTTTGTCTCAGTTGTTATCGTTAGATATCAATCGTTTACACAAGAAATTTTTTTAATTTAATTTTGGTTGAAGCGCTCATAGCCCAATGGGTTCTGACGATATATACCTTAAAAATAAAAATATGTAAGGATTGATGTTCGGTGACCTTTCCGACTCCTGCGCATCTCGATAACCATAGATAGTAATTGTGTCTCGCGTCATATGATGCGCTGCGGAGTTCAATGGGTAAACTCAGCAAAGGCTGAACGGATTTGAACATATCTTTCTTTGGTGCGTTCAGGGTAGATTTAAAATTATAGAAAAAAATATTCTTGGAGTATATTATGTGGATGTCTAGGTGATCAGCCAAACTGTAATATATATCGAATTGCCCTTTAACAAAAGCTATTCAGCATAATGTGTATTTACCACAGGTACCATTATTTCACTTGTTTTTTTTGGAATACAATATAATATTGCAGAACAATGTCTGGCGGGTCAGCTGGTTTATCAATATAATTCTTTTTAACATGGTCTATTTAATCGAGGGTCGCCTCTGTTCAGCACGCATTACGTTAGGATGCGTCACGGTGGATGGATCTCTATTCGGCTGCTCTGGCTCCGCTATCCGTATATATTATAGTTGATATCATAATTGATTCGTGATTAATTTAATTAACTAAATAAAATTGGTCTTATGAATAACACGGTGCTGCAGTTCTGATGGCAACCATGTTTCTGTGACGTACTGTCGGGCTGGATGACGTCAGCGAAAATTGGATGTGATGTAATTCGTGGTGACTATGTTCTTCTTGTAGTAGTTGGTCTTATGAATTACACGGTGCTGCAGTTCTGATGAGGAACAGAATCCGATATATATATGAGTATATATATGCCCCCGCCCCCATATGGCACAAATCGCCGAAATCGGCTTATCGCCGATAGTAAGAAAGGGCTCTCATTCGCAAACAATAGTCCCTAATTCGTCCATTCCTCTCCATTTTCAGCTGTCATCAGCAAGCCTTCAACTTATGGAACAATTGTTACACGGGGTATAATAAGTTTTCAACACCGACCACATTGTTCAAAAATGGTCCGCTCAAGATTATTTCTGTAACTAAATACAATACCCTTTTTATTTTACTTTGTAACTAAACTGAATAAACAATACGCTCTTATTTTACTTTGTAACTAAAACAAGTATTGTATTGAAGCTTATTATAATTAAATAGGACTTTATTCGCTATAAATTAATAATATCAAACTGAAATCTTTATTATTTTAGCGTGGTACATGTTGCCCTGGCTGTGATTAGGCATTTTAATTGAAAAAAGAGAACATCTTTCTAATATGTGAACCGTATAAAGAAAATATACATTAGAATTTCACACTAGATTTATTACAAATACATATAGTAATACTAAAAACAAAGTCGATTATGCCGTTTCTGAAATGTATGTTAAGGGCACAGACGCTTATAAATATCTGCTGGAAAATTCTTTCTCAAATAATTCTTTAAATATAAATAGATCAGTAACAATTTTATTACAACAAGACACCCATTTGGAAGAAATTTAGAAACAATGTCTAATGTTAAATCCGCCTTTGTCCCACAATGATTTCTTATAATTAAGTTTAAATAACTTAATACAGTAGCATGAATGCAAGAAGCAGTGATAGCCTAACGGTTGGAACGTTGGTCTCTCGAGCGAGAGGTCCCGGGTTCAAATCCTGCTGCGCGCACCT
>DWKC01000294.1:0-13876 GCA_018249195.1 Racta chiria
CAAAAAGTATTTGTTTAAAAAATATCTATGAGAAGCACCATCGAAGCGTTTTCAGAATTTTCAGCAGATGTTTAAATTTTAAAATTATGAACATGGCTTAATCTCATTTATGGCCCATTATTGAGCACGATTCTCTCCTTATCTTGAGATGGCCTAGAGCATACTCCACCACGCTCCACCAATACGGATTGGTGGAAGGATTAATGACCAAGACAAGTATTTGAAGTTTTTATGCTCCAAATGCCCCGAAGACCTCTTGACAAAACTTAACGACTGCCATCTGCTGAATGCACTTTCCGACCACGCCGCTGTTGCATAACACAACCCGGTCGGACCATGAGTGCTTTGGTAATAACTTAATAATAATGATAAAGATGATAAAACCACATCGAGTTATAAGGAACTGACGTAATATAAAATAAATAATCATTTGTCTGTGCATAAAAAAAGTACAACTTACACCCATTATTTTGATATGTCGCTCTGGATATTGCAGATGAATATAATAGGCAAATAGAGTCATTATTTTATGACATAATGGCGAAACTTTACCAAATTTCATATTGAATGGCCACAACAAATTCACCAGGAATGGCTTCTGAGACCTTATTGAATGCCTTGAATTAGTGTTCCTAAAATCAAAATAGTTCGTGAGCATCGGCTCCCATAACACTGCTGGGATCGGATGAGTCTAGACTCACATGGTGAAGGGCCATAGTCTACCACGTTGGCCAGTCCAGTTCTTGATAAATCTAGGGGGAATTCTCAGGAGTGCAGGTTTCCATACCGAAGCAAGTGATGTGATGTGATAAATTGTAATAAGCAGATAACTATGAATATTAGAGAGGCAGGATTCAATCTCACGCCGCTAGGTTAACACTGCTATTGCTGCAAAAGCTTGCAGCAGCGTAGTTATTACTTTAGATAAATACGGAGAGCGTTTCGATCTTCAGTTTTAGCCAAATTGTTCTTGTAGGTTGCTAGGTCTTGTAGCTCAGTTTTAAATTTTATGTAGCGTCGTAACAAAATGATGCCTGTCGCAACAAAATGAGATCCTGTACCAGTCCCGGTCGAAGGCCTTAGCGATGTCCAGGCTTAAAACCTATCCTTCGCGTCGGAATCGGAACTATGTTAGCTATGTAAGTTAGCTAGTTTTCTATTAAAAACTCACACTCCTAAGACGAGAACGAACCATGCATGGTGACGTCACACAGTGGCCAGGCGTTACGCACCAGCATCGATATTTTCGGGAGTTAGAAATGTTTTGAAATACTTTTATACGTAGAGGAATAAGCACTTTCAATATTTCGGGCATGTCACTGAATTTCGAGATTTACACTTCAATTTATTTTTAATTACCTGGCATCCCACAGCGCCAAGTCTGTTTGTATCAAGTAGATAACACTTTCCAAAACCAACATGCATCTTTCAATTCGTTCCGTTCTCACTAATAATTCATAAAGTTGTAAGTTCTCCTTCTGCCAATGTAGACGTCTAACTCCCTCGTGCTTCTTTGGCAATTCCGGTTTCTCAATAATTGTACTGTCTGTACTTTCCATACCTATCTCGTTCATAAGTCTACTAAAGCAGTGAGAGACAATTCCTTCGTCACTAAGGTATAATTTTCTATTAGAGAATTCTTTTTTGTTCATTGGTGACGTAAGAAAATTTAAATAGGCAGTTCTAATGTCTTTCGTATAGGCGCATGGCGGATGCATGTTAAAATGCATTATCAGTGTATGTTGGCACTTTCTCAACAAGGATTCTATCCTGCATTCAGAAACTAATTCTTCATGTGCATTCTGAAATTCAAAATAATTTTACAGGTTAACTTTATTATCATTGTTACTAATATTGCAAACACTAACAGCTTGTTTTGATGAAGCGTTCATAGCCTCGGCGTTTCGATTGTATATAATCGAAAAAGTTGAGCAATAGCAGGCGCGGTCGGTAGTAGGATGGATGGCCGCTATTGGTGAAATTTCATGAGCGCCTCCGTGCTTCGGATGGTGCGCAAAGCCGTCGTGTATCATCAGATTCCAATCGAAGAGCCATGTCGGTGGCATTCTGGCGACATTAAAACTTCTGCCAATTGTGTTGGCCACTAACCCCTTCACCAAACCTTGGAACGGCGTGTTGGAGTACGCTCCAGGCCTCCCCAGTATGAGGAGACCTGTGCACAGTACCTTATTTTTTATAAACCAAAAATAATTCTAAAATAATAATCTAACAGCTCGACGATACAATTCTTAAGTTACTTTGTTTTCACTTCTACCGGCAGTCACCAAAGACTGCCCCGTTTTAGCAGTACGTAGTAGATTTTTGTAGTCACGGGACCCATCTGGTAAGCTGTCATCGTCAAGTAGAAGAACAAATGTTACAAAAATATAAAAAGTTTACCATCATTATTTCCACAATATTCTTTAGGATATTCGTAGACAGATATTGGCGTGGGGTGACGCACATTGCACATATTTCAAGTGCATCATCCCAAGCGCTGATTTTAAATTCTGTGACGAAGCTTTGCTCGGCAGGTCGCGATATATGTTTTATATCAGTCTGAAAAAGAACATAAGTATATATTTATGAATGTAGGTAGCGTAATAGAAAACGATAAAAATCACTAACGAACAGGGTATGACCGCAATACTGGTATATTGGTATGTATGTAACTATGTAGGTACTAATATCCCAGTAGGCAAGTTGTATCAAAGCATGTTGTAGGAGTGATATGGCTTTTTATTGTAATAAAACGAGGCATGGGCTTCAATTGTGGGCGTCATCCACCAATCCGAATTGGAGCAGTGTGGTGGAGCATGCTCAAGCCCTCTTCACGAGGCGACCCGTGCTTAATTGGTTGAAAACGACGCATACCAACAGTTGTTCCTAAAACTAAATTAATGCTATATAAAATCAGTTTCAATCATTCATTTCAATTTGCTGACAGACCAGGGTGCAGTCTGAGGCGACAGAAGTTAGCTGCTTAGTCGCAGGGATTCGCGAAATAATTACATTACCAATATTATTATTAGATTGTTAATATGTATAAATAGCTGAAGACTGGATAGGTACCTTGCTTGTTATTTACCTTTCAAGTCATTTAAGTTTGTTTTAAAAATATATATTGGACATCTTGTAACTGGTGATATTTTAGTTAAGGAAATAATCAGTGAACGTTCAAAATAATTTCATTGCAATTTTAATCTAAAGTTATGATATTAAATAAAACACAAACCTACCTACTGAAATGCGTTATCTATTATCAGTAAATATATCAGTATATTACAATCAAACAAATCAATAGATAAGTTTATCAATAACAATAGCAGAAGTGTGTGCACCTATTTAATTATACTTCTTTATTATTTACTTTTACGCATATAATCGATTTATTTCTGGGTAAATTTTTGATGTTATTTATATTAGAAAAACATCCGATTTATTGTAATGACTTCAACCCATTAATGTCCTAATAATGAGCATGGATTTCTCGTCACACTGAGGGGCCTAGAGCATGTACCACAGCGCTGCTCCACTGCCGATTGGTGAAGAGGCTAGTGGCCAACGCAAGTGTAGGAAGTTATAGTGCCGCCCGAAAGCCTCCGACATGGTTTAACGATTGCGATCTAACGATAACAACCGGGACCGACTGGTTTACGTGCCATTCGAAGCACGGAAGAGTTAATTTTTTGGTCCTTACGGTTACCCAAAATATTATTCTTAGTTTATTTATTATTTACAATTGTTATTATTTACAATGGGCGGACTTAATACTTCAAGCTATTTTTTGTAGTCAACACTTTTGATTAAAACTTCAGACCCAAAAATCATATCTCCTGAAGCTATTATAAATTCCTATGCTTTATAAAATGTTCTAGAGGTCGTTCTGTCCATTGGTCGCTTTATTTTAAGAGTAACTAATATTTAAGTTTACCCATCAATACAATATACGTATGAGTACATACCAATACCTATACATATGTAGTAGGCTTTGTTATCGATATAGACGAAAACATAGTATATGTTTGGAGGTGTTGTTCTGCCGGTTCTGCTATCTGTTTAGAATCTCATAGGAAAATATTTAAAAAAATACATTTGTAAAAAACAGATTTGTCATCTGGTTAATTTACTCGTATACTGCCCGAGCTTCAATCTTGCAAGAGTCATGCTTTTGCGGTATAACTGAAGGAACATAGGTTAATATAATATCGATGGGGAAGACCGGTTCTCGTATGAGACCACACCTCGGAAAAACCAAGTTTTCGACACTCCCCAATCGGGTAAATGACGAACTGAAGAAAACGAACATTCGCTGGATTCAGAAAGCACAGGGCTGAACTCAGAAGTGGCGCAAATTTATCCTTTGTCCAGCAATAGACTTTCAAAGGCTGATGGATAAATGGATGTAACAATGTTAAAAATGTTTCGTATACCTTTCCTTAGCATATAATCACAATCTTCACATACAATTTAATTTAAATTGTTATACCCTTTTCAATTATATTCAAACTTGCTAATAATGGTTCTAAATACTTTCAATTTGCATAAACGACGCAAAGGACACAGGCCTCGTAAGATATACAGCCCGGGGCCTCACGAGGGCTACCGTCGCTCCTGGTAAGTATAGTTCATCGACATTTAATTTGTCCAGGACAAAATTTGTCTGAACCCTTAGGACCGATTACAAACGTTTTTTAAATAATAATTACACAATATACTACTGATTCGATTAGTATACTGTTTTATCGAGCCAGTTGCATGAGTCATGGCACACGGTAAGACTGAGGCGGGGAGAAACTCTTGACAGGTGACACTTGTTCACTTGTTGGTGACACAATTTTCCGTCTCGTTCGTTTTCTTTTCATATGACGACATTCGACACTAGCGACATCTGTTCTTTCATGTGTGTCTGTTTTTGTTTGACACATACTAATTACAGGATGGCAGTGATAGTCTATTTATTATTCCATTAGGCTACCACTGCTTAAGTTAAGGGTAATGGTGCCATGGAAAGATCTGTCCGTGTGAGGTTGGTACAGCTGTTGGTACTGCTGATAGAAGAAGAATCGTGAGTATCAGTTTACTATAAAAATGTTTAGTATTCGCAACGATATAAGTAAACATGTATGAGCATCCTCGTTCAATTCTAAATCTGTTACTGATCGCCTTTACAAGGAAAATATTTCATAAAAGGCTCATCCGATTTCAATCTGTTTGATGTAATGTAAATGTATGTTTATTATATATTTATATGTATAGAATATATAATATTTACGTTTTATATTATATATTTGTATTTATTTATCTGTATATGTATGTTATTCACGTATATTATGTTTTTATTCCTTCACATACCTTTGTATCAACACTTCTTTAGTTGATTACGAGTATGTATGTACGTTACTTATCTTTCTGTGATCTCTCCAGTCGCAGGTCTGCTGGAAGAAACTTCGGTAGAGATAAGCAGTACCTTTGTACATCAAACTCTTAGTTTTTTATTACTCTTGTAAAACGTTACTCCTGTGTACATAAATAAACAAAATAAAAATAATATTTTGACTTTCATTAAGTGAGCTCGATGTTCTGATGACATAAATGTTTTGAATATGAATTAGAATAAGCGTACCTCAGTAGGTAGTACCTTACAAAACACTAGCAACATTTCATTAGAAGCCGTAGCTTCGAAGACTAACCCCACCCCACGGTGGCAGTGGTCTGCCTGCCTTCAACCCATTAATTGACTGGCCTGTTGGTCTAGTGATTAGTAAACCTGGCTGCTACGCCGGAGGTCGAGGGTTTGATCCCCACCAGGACAAACTTTTCTGTGATGAACAGGAATGCTTGTTCTATGTATCTGGGTGTAAAAAATGTCTATTTAAATACTTTATTAAATAGTAGAAGCTAACGCTTAGCTTGACATTAAATGTCCGTGTGTGATTTTTTACTAATGTCCACTAAGCACTGGTCTTCTTTTAACTGAGGATACTGTTCCATTGCGGATTGGTGGAGGGGTTAGTGGCCTGCTCAAGGTTAAAAGTTTTTGTTACACCCGAAGGCTAGCAGTATAGCTTAACAATTGCCATCTAATGATAACAACTTCAAAGGTTGGTATGCTATAAAACTATTGTAATAAATAAATTTATTTTACAAGAAACTACAATGGCCTTGGTAGCAGGTATTATTTGTGAACGCCTGGCGTTTTTCAGACTGATACGAGGTTACTAGTGACGTAACCTCTATAATAAAATTATTACACTCGCCCGATATATTGGAAGAAATCTTTCACATTCCGCCTAACATAGTACGTAATGATTCCATTCCCTGTAAACTCTTGTCTGCGTTAGTGTCACAGTTCACACCTGCATGCCGTATAGCCATTCTTCGTCGAAGCGCCGCGGAGAGCGGGCGCGTCGCTCCTGATTCTATACTAAGCTCGCGAGTGCGTGTGTGAATGTTAAAATCGTGATTTACCGCCTTTCCTTCGGAGTACTGCCGCCGATGGAATACAAAACGTGAGGATCTTTTTATGCTAACCGTCTTATCTTTGTGCAATGACACTTGAAATTGTATTTAATTGAAAAGTCGCGTGCAATGTAAAATTTTCTATTAATGTTTCGAAGGGTTATTTTAATGTAAAACGTGATTTTTTTACACTGCCAATGTCTGTTATGTTAGGTTTTGTTAAATACATTTCAATAGTCGACGCCTACAATTCAGTGGATATCTAATAAAATAGTTTGACCAGATTTCTTACTAAAACTCTTAGTGATTTTTTAAATATGCGGAAGATTTTATTAAAGCGTTTTAATTTATAAAATAGTGTTTTTGCTGTAGCTTATAAGATTAGAATTTAATTAGACGTTGTTACTAAATTTATATAAAATAGCATAAACCGTTAACAAAATAATTTCAGCATCAAAAAACCGCTACTATTAGTGATAATCAATTGATTGATTTGATCATCACCATCATCCTGTCCTTATTCTGATTTTATCTGTGGTAGACGCTATATTCTCTTCTCTCATTCTGCCCTATCAGCCTTTAACTCTGCATTCATTTCCATGCCATCGATTAAATTAACAATTTTCCATACATGATTTAGGATTTGTATGCGAGAGTTGTTTAAAATTTGATATTGTTAAGTAACTTATAGTATCTTAAATTAATTGGCACTGTAAGCTTTCCAAATTAAATTAATCATAATAAAAGATATATTTTTTTTATGATAAATTGATACGATATTGTTCAAAGCCCTTTTATTTTATAGCTTAGATTACAAGCTTGTTTAAATGTTGCAAGCTGAATTGGAGCTACTTTCTCTAATTCTATCGAGCTGACATATCGAATATTGCTTCAGGTTTGATGACAATGCATTTTTATGATAACTTTGACTTGAATGTACGTGATTGGTTCTGGACAAGAGAACTCCTCAACGTTTAACAACAGGGTTACTTAACTGTATGTATGCAAGATTCTTCATAAGATCTTTCAATTAAGTAAAAAGTCAGTTTCTTTTTTTTTAACCAAAAATAAGTTAATGCTTGGCAACTATTTGTTTATTTATTTTTATTTAGATATATACCAAATTTTATTATATTTCGATTATACAAAAAAGATGTGGTACCTAAGGCGGAATTAATACTAAAAGTATGCTCTACCAGTCAAGATTTTGTTTAAGCAGAAATCAGAGTAGGCGGTATGGAATATAAATCACGACGTTATGAAATTTTATTAATAATTTGTTACATGAGTGGTTATCCCAGATATGAAACTCGTACATGGGAATGAATTTGGTATAGTGAACTCAAAATGGAATTAATAGTTGAATAGTGATCCCACCTGAGGGTAAGCGGCGATGAAGTCTAAGATGTTGGGCGCACTAACTTAGGAAATGTCTATTCACTCTTCTCCTGAAGACTCCCATGTTATATGTAGTTCGGATACAGTTACACAGTGTTCCTGTACGATTACATTGTAAATGTCCAAGTCAAGAGTGCATAGGCTCTTACTAAGTTAGTGCGCTTAACCATCTAAGACCACATCGGCGCTTATCATCAGCCGGGATCGTAGTCAAGCACCAATATATTTATTGTAAAAAGAAATAGTCAATGTTGTTTTGGGTAACAAATCCCTTTTTTCTTATTGCCTTGGTGCATCAACTTTAATCCTCTGACTGTTTTATGTATCTACTCGTATCTGTCTCTGTTTGTCGATACAAGAACCCGATATTCCGTCGCTTTTAGAAATAAGATTCTTAACGTTGATAAAGCTATTAGCACCTAATTATATTCGTATTGTATAACCTAAAACAAAACCGACTTCAAATGATATCGACAAGTGATTAAAATATCATATTCGAAATCAATAAAATACGCATCAATAGACATAACTCAAAAACTACTATATTCAAATGTGACCATACGATATGCACCAGCTTTCAAATAAAAAAATCAAAATCAAAATTGGCACAAAGTTATGAGGTAACAAATATAATTAACACAAAATACAATCGTGTTGAAACCTTCTAACAAACGTCTTTTTTTGACGTCGGTTCAAAAAACCTACTATCTCATAGATACTTCACCTACATTACCTTACCTACGAATATATGGTTTATGTTGTAAACTTGTAATGTTGATAACTAAACAATATCTGCCACTCCACACTGGAGCAGCGCAGTTGAGTGTGCTCCAAGCCTGCTCAGTTCTGTGACACCTGTGCTCATTAGTGGGCTATTAAGGAGTCGAGGCCCAATATTAGTATTCAGTTTATCGCAACACATACACAAAAACACACATTTTGTACAAAACTTAGATACTTCGTTTGACTTATAACCCCCGGTATCGTCAGATGGTAATCGTATATCCTTGTCCGATGCTTTCGGGCACCTCGCAAACTAAAAATACTTTTGTTGACTGCTAATACCTCTACCAATCCGCAGTGGAGCAGCCTGGTGGAGTAGTATAAGGCTCCTCAGTTATGAAGAGAGAACCGTGATAAGTAGCGATTCATTAGTTGGTTGAGGGAAACATTACAATATAAAACATTTCTCAACTTTTATTATTTGTGCAGACAATTTTCAGTTTAATTGTATTTCTTTGTGATGGAGAGAGTTTCCTCAGAACTTTGATGTTGGAAGGTAAACAATAAGGAAAAAATAAAAAACTATATTCCTCTCTACGATAGTTCTTTATGCTTGAATCATATTAATTGTGATTGTTTATACATATTACAGTGAGAAAAAGAAAACTTTTGTGTGGTTTTGTGATACACGCTGCAAGTGATTTTTTTATATCTTACAACTGTCTAAAACTTTATCTAAAAATTGTTGCTTTTTGCAATTTAAATTATGTATTATATTAATGATGGAAATTAATAATGATGGGAATTTTATAACGTAGTATAGCTTAAGTTAGAAAGTTTGTTAAAAAAGATTAGTATTACTATTGAAGTGAACTTATCGAATAATGCGGCATGCGTCAGATACACCAAAAATGGTAGTCGCCGGAAAAAAAAACACATTAATAGTAGTTATAACAGAACTTTACTGATTGAAGATAATTAAAAAAAAATCATAATGCCTTACTAGAATTCCTTGTATGTTTCCAATGACAACACATCAAAAAATAACACCCTTTAACCGAGAACAAACGTTCATCTGTCACATGACATGTCGCATGACAGGCAAGGAGTCGGATCCGGTACCTTTCATTTCGCGTACAAACGTCGTCGAACTAGAAGACCGTTTTATTTCCAACAATTGAACGTAAATCGTACAATAACACGACTTTTAATAGAAGTTTTGAAATGTATAATCGTAACTCTGATTTTGAATTCAAATGAAATAAGATATAGGACTAATTTACACATTACTTTGAGTCTCGAACGATATTAAGTAAAGATAAACACTAATGTTTATTTTGCTTAGACTCATCGGACCAATAAAAAATATCTGTTGTGGATAAAATATGAACATATGCTGTTTATATACAATTTTTAAAACAATGATTCCGATTGACTACTTTGACCTTTAGCAGTATTAATACCTGTAGTAGTAGTAAACCGCAAAGACGTAGATTTCAGTTGCATACAATAAATATTACCATATCCCATAAAGCCCAGTACTGGGCTAGGGTTTTCTCTCACAATGTTAAGGATACAACGACTACAAGGCTTAGTAGACCCCGCATCATCTTTCCTTCTTTTTCTCTCTGATGGACAAAGCTCAGATGTGTCGGTATTCTCGCATTTTTCCTTTGTCTAAAAACATCAATACATTTATTTAATGTAAGTAATAATTGTAAGCTCCGTGTAGAACGTTCGTTTCGTCGATTTGTTCGTTAATCAATCACCCTTTCGGCTTTGGAGGATTAGTGTGTTTTCTTTGCCGAGTTTGTTCCACGGATTAACACGTCCCGGTTTATCCTGATTATAGAGTACTTTGTAGAAATGTTTTCCAATCTTCAAGCCTTTGGCTTACAGTTGGATGGAGGATAAACTTAGTGATTATAAGCCTGGTATGTGGTAAGCTAAAGATTAAAATTTAAATACGGTCTTGTAGTCTTGTTGATAGTGACTTTGCCTCCGAAGTCAGGGGTCTTAGATTCCCGGTTTACAGATGAATTATTGTTCTCAGGTTTACTTTAAAGCTTTATATTTTGCAATTGGAACCTTACATGTAAATGTATCAAAAAATAGAACCGTTTTGAAATGTCATATCTAAAAAATCTTCGGTACCTACTCTACCAGTAGGTAAGGAAAAAACTATTTCTACTACTTTGTGGCTGTGAAAATATGTATATCCAAACCAAATTATAGCATTCTACTGTGAATCTCTACGCTACACTGCGGACTGACGGACGTGGCGAAACTATAAAGGTTCCTAGTTGACAACTCAACCCCACAAGTAGCTGAATAAATACATCGATAGCCTAAAATACTGTATAATCTTATTAAATCGCTCATCTTCTTAAAGGTTTTGCTATTTTTTTTTGGTAAAAAATTGTTTCATGAACATTGAAAGAAATTGCCTAAGACCACTTATTTTTAAGAAGGTCTTAATAAATTTGACCGTCTTTTACAAAACATAACATTTCTCGGAATTTGTTCGAGGTTTCTTTTTTTATAAATTGAATCAATTTACCTGAAATTGAAGCCCCAGGATCCGTTATTAAGTTACCCATTTAATTCAGTCTCACTTACTTATTGAGTTTTTGCATTTCGGGACACCTGAACCAAGCAACTTTCTTTGTTTTGGATTAAAAACTAATTTGAAAAATATAATAATAATAAATAAACTTTGGAAAACTCACACACGGCCATCTGACCCTAAACTAAGCGCTAGCTTGTATTATGGTGATCAGACAACTGATAAACATATGAAATAAATATTTTTACACACAGACACACAGAACAAATATTCCTGTTCATCACAGAAAAGTTTGTCCTGGGTGGGAAACGAACCTACGACCTCCGGCTCAGCAGTCAGGATTACTAACCACTAGACCAACAGGCCAGCCGAATTTTACTACAATTGGTTTTCTGTGCATGATGTCTTCGCCTACAATTACGATGTCACCTGCTAATATATCTATTGAAACTCTGTGTTGTTGATAATGTAATAATGTGATATTTATCGTTCAATAAATCAATAAATCAATATAAGAATTCTTATATATAAATATTATTGTTTAATATATTCTTACCTTATATTACGAATGTGAAAGTTTGTGAGGATAGATGATTGGTGGTTTGTTGCTGTTTCCCGCAAAAACTTTTGAACGTAACTAAATGAAATTTGGCACAAAGATAGATATCTGGAATGATATAGATGTCTGGAATATCACATAGGCTACTTTTTATCAACATAGGTACTACGCGGACGGAAACAAGTATTTAACCCCTTAAACTACTAAGCGTCTCGATAACAATAGATAACTATTGTGTCTCGTCCAGACGGGCGGTCACATATATGCATAAGTATATAAGTCCGCGAGACTGCAAAGACAATAATCGATGATTCTAACAAATTAAATTCTAACAAACATCGAGAGAAATTTGAGTAACGCGACTACTCTGAGAATTATATTCGCTGTAGTATGTAGATAGCAATCTGTTAGTACAATTAACACAAAAAATCGTTTAGATATCAACTGATTTAGAATATTGCCTGAACCTCAACATTTTCGCTTTAAATAAGAAATATTTTTTAATTTCCTGGCTTAAATACTCAGTGGTGACAAAGGCCAGCGAACAGTTTTTGTCTAAAGTACCCCCAGGCCTTTTCATTCAGCAAGAGAAAGTGTGCAGACACTCAATTGGATCAAAAGGTTGAAAAGAAACTCTTATGAGAGACAAAAGTGTGATGAGGTCACATCTTCTATGTAGAACCATGATTTTATATGATATTTTCAAAAGAAGAGATATATCCAATGCTGTATACCATACCGTATACAATAGTAATATTATATTTTCGTCGTATTTTGGTAACGCGGTATGTTGTTGATGTGTCTGGGGTCTGTTAGTAACATTATTGGCTCCTGTTGGTTCAGCGTTACTTACGTACTTTCTTTGTTTTCCCCGCACGTGTTGGTATATTTCTTCCATTAACGCGTTAGTGACACCCTAGCCTGGTGTTACTAATGTCCAAGGGCGACCATCATCACTTACCATCAGGTGACTCGTTTGCACGATTGCCTTTATGTTCTAAGCACATAAAACATTGTCTAGTACAAAACTACCTATATGAAATAAATGATTTGATTTGATTTGATTTGAATAAGCTTTAAAGTTATATTTTTTTGGAGGTCATGTGTCCATCAGTTATACTATTAATTCTGGATATCTGAAAACATGATAGTCGCGGTATAATGCATTAAAAGGAAAAGAAAACAAACTTGACTGGTTTTTTATTATATTCCTTTGTAAGATCATTAAATAAAAATTAATATGATGGGTCGCCCGACCTGTTTTATCTTGTCAATCCCTCTTTAATTCATCAGAAATGACTTTTCATTTGTACAAGCAAAAAAATCCCTCCCCTAAATAAACACCCATTCTTCGCGTTCTCAATATTGTTCGAAATATTTTTTATAAGCTTTTCTCGGGTCGGGCTATCGATTTTTGTTATACAACATCTAGGCCAGATAATGAAATAACAAACTTACACTTACTTGTTTAGATGTAAAATAGTGATTTTGTTTTATTAGTAAGGTAAATTAGCTACTAGGTAAGTAATTAATAGTTAATTAGTCTACCAATCCGCACTTGGCTAGCGTGGTAGACTACGGTATGAGACGAGCTTTAGCCCGCGGCTTTACCCGCGTGGTTTGTTAATAAAAAGTAGCCTATGTGCCATTCGAGACTATAATCTATAGCTTAGCCAAATATCTTTCAGATCCATTTAGTTGGTTTTGCGTGAAAAAGTAACAAACGTCCATCCAGCCATCCTCACAAACTTTCGCATCTACCATATTACTAGGATATCGCGACATGACACTAACGACATCGCACGCTGAATTACGGTTTTTGTTGAACACGATCTATCTAATCTAATATTTAGTTTCCATAATGATGAGAGCTTTGAATCATAAGTCTTATAGGTATCCTGGAGACGAAATAACTGCATTTCATCAACGACTATCAAAGAAAATGAAAAATTTGAGAGTTTCTGAGATTAGCGCGGACTAAAACACAGACACAAAATGGTTATTTTATGTACTATTCCTTACACAAATGCCCCGTATAAGCTTATTCAATATATCTTCCATATAAAGACATTATTTTGTAGATCAGTTACAGATTAATGATTTTGGTCAAATTTAACTAGACATAATCAAGCATACCTACATATTAATATGTTAAAATTCTTATAACA
>DWKC01000295.1:0-13875 GCA_018249195.1 Racta chiria
TGGGCCACTAACTAAGATCCACCCATGCTCCTGTCGTACCTGCTGTTGCTTAACTTTTCTCATCGCTTACGATCGACACAAGCTGCCGGGTTTCAATGAATGCTTAAAAAGGTAAATTAGATTTACACAGGCGAGCTTTACAGAAAAGCAATAATACATGCTGTACTGTTTTACTACGTGATATTGATAAAATTACAAGTCAACGCTAGACTACGATCTCACCTGATCGTAAGTGGCGACGAACTTTTAGATGGTTAAGTACTAACTTAATTGTACTTACTTTAATTTACTTAATTGCTTATAATATTGGTTTTCAACCTGTATTTTACAATGTGTAGACGCCCTAACGCGCATAGGTCAAGGACCAACCGACCGGTAGTCGTAACAGGTTGCTGCGCGTGCCGCGAGCGCCCGAACATCGCCGAACACCCCCGAGGATAGCCGAAGTTTGAACGAAGAATAATTGTAACGAATTGCCTTCAAGAATGCTTTGTACACATCTGGCTAAAGTATGTGTCTGGATTCCTTTATTGTGGTTTTATCATGTTGTTTTTTTATATAAAATGTATACGGATAGACGCATAATGCTGACTTGTTACAACTTTCTTTGAATATATACAACACAATGGTAGTTGTCTGACAAGATTCGAGTATTTCAAATTGTCACAGGAAAAAATAAACAAGCTAGAGTTTTTTTAAAGAATAATTAAGGGGAGGGTTACGTAAAGTTTTAGAGCTTACCGCTTTAAATGATATAGATGACCGTAACTACTGCATTTAGCATAAGTTCAATCCGTAGTATGACACTTCGTGTCATAGATTATATAAAGTTAGACTAAACTTATGAAATCATCCAAACTAAACAACGCTGTTCGGTTTCATCATAACCTACAAGTTTCTACTTCATTTATTTTATCAGTTAAAAACTTGTTAAAGATTATTTTATTCTAGAACGAATGAATGAAATGAATGAAATAAAGAATAAAAGAGTAAATTGAATTTATATCAAATTTGATTTATACAAACATTTCAATAGTCCAAAACCGCGATCAACGTATACGCCTTTTGATATTACATTTGTGTAAGGTTCAATAAAGTTTATATAAATAAATAAACGTAGGAGGAAGAAGCAGCAAGAAACGTCCTAGGCTTTCTTTGAATGACAGAGTACACTGCGACTACTCATGTCTACATTCTACAAATCTCTTGTCTAAGCAGATATATCATTAAAACAATTATCCAGTTGTTTATGAGTTTATTGTAACGGTTATTTCTAACGGAACTTGATGTATAATTTTGTAAAAATCAAAATTACTGTTTTGGCAATATTTCACGATATATCCTTGCCTTATATATTACAGTCGAATCATTTAAATCTTGATAAGTAATAAGACTAAACAGACTTCATATAAACACAGCCTTAGTACGGGACTTCTGATAAACTTGTTTACAATATCAATGAACGGAAATATTAATTCTAAACAGGTCTTATCCCACACATGCGACTGACCAGGCTTCGAAACATTCCAAAAACACCTCTCCTACCTTGACATACAGTCCACTGTAAATATGTAACTTAGTTAACTAACAATTTAACGCCGCACAACGCAAGCAAAATTAAACTTTATTCCGTGGTATTAAAGTTATTTCGAATGTTGCAGTAATTAGTGTCTATATTTGGAAGGACTAATGTAGCCTCTGAGGTTCCCACGACAAAAGAAATGAATTAATATGAAAATGAAGGGGTTAGGTGTCCTTTGAGTCGACAAGCCTAATTCATTTAGAATTAAAACGGGTTTTATACCGACCTGAGTTTTATGGAACTAGATTCGGTAGGCGATTCGTGGAAATATGCCACTTTAAGGAGATCGCCGACAAAAGAGTAGACGAGCCTCCTAAAGGTCGGCTTCCATACCCATCAGTTAAACTAAAGGCATCACCGATCCATTGCCGGCCAACGATAAATATCTCTTTTAGCTTCGGTATTACCAAAATTTTCATCGTAGTTCAGAATACAGATTTATGTAAACATATATTTGAAGTCTTCAAGCTGAAAATTAAGCCGAATCAAATCATTAGGTAACAATTTTTCAATTGATATCATTTCGTATTACGTAGGAAAAATCATTTTTGGTAGTTCCATGCCACTTCTTTAAGGTCGCTTACGATAAATATATATTAGCGTACTTTCGGAAAACGTTACAACCATCTTCGTATAAATTTATTTTTACTTTATTTAATTGCGATCCGAATCAATAAGATTAGTAAGAAGTAGCCTCCGAAGCTCTAATTAGTATTGAATTTTACTAGCTGTCACTTACTCTATTACTGACCGCTTCCGAAGCAGCTTAACTGTAATTTCTATCATCACGCGCATGCTAAGAAATGGAATACCTTGTATGCGTCGATGTTCCAGCCTACATTTAATATCAAGAGAAAAGTGACTAACTATTTTCTAAGTTAGTGAGTCCAACAACATATTTCCTTTTTTTGTATTGAACAAGGCCTTATGGCAGCAACCCATCAATGGAGGAGGCCCGGAGCATACTCCACGCTGCTCTCGTGTGGATTGGTAGAGGGGTTAGTGAATAACCCAAGTCTCGGTTTATTTTATGCCGAACTATGGCCTCCGAGATATTTAATGATAATAACCGGGATCGACGTTGATCGATGATCATGATTTTTGCTACAAACGGTTATATATATACTATACTATACATATATACTGATATAAATAATATATTTGAATAAAATTACAATAATTATACACGATGTTAGACACCATTGCCGCTTACCATCAGGTGAGATTGTTGTCAAGCACTTATATTCTTTGTGACCATGTATTATTATGATAAATCGAGAATGTATGTATTTTGGTCTATTCCATTTTTATAATACTAAGAAGGAGAGCCACGTGTAATCGACCACCCAATATTGTTTATTATAATTTTTATTACACATTCGTCGTATTCCTGGTAATAAACTATACACATGTGCTTGTTTGTTAATTCCTTAGTACCTGGTAAACCGCCATTAGTCTCTAGTGAGAAACTTTATAACTAGATCCAATCCAAAACACCGAAATTATTAACTAAATATTGGTAAGCGAATTTTTCTAAAATGACACCTTGATTTAATCGATTCCTTACCCGAAACAATCCCTAACTTTGAATTTTGTAATTGATGATGTGGATTGATTGAATTGATAGTATTATTCTATTAGATTTTAAATAGTGCTATCTTACAAAATAATGCATTCTTGGTGCAGGGGTGAAATTGTGCATGTGTTTAAGCTAATAAAATAATAAGTAACTAAATATCTCAGGACAACTCACACACGGCCATCTGACCCCAAAATAAGCGAAAGCTTGTACTATGGTGATCAGAAAACTGGCCAACATACATTTATATTTTTAAGTAAATTTTTCACTCCCAGAAACACAGAACAAACAGTCCTGTACAACACAGAAATGTTTGTCCTGGGTGGGGATTGAACCCACGATCTCCGGCTTTGCAGTCAGGCTCACTAACCACTAGACCAACAGGCCAGTCAAATATTCGATAATAGTACGATGCAATAAAATTCATTAATAGGTATACAACTCGTATCTTCAATACATCTACGCCCCAAGTATTTTTGTTTGGTCACAAAATGCTCAGTAACTATTTTTGTAACTGAATGGCTGTCTGGTCTAGTGGTTAGTAAATCTGATTGCTAAGCCGGGGGTTCGATTAGATTGTAGGTGAGTTCGATTCCCACCCAGGGAAAACCTTTCTGTGATTAACATGAATGTTTTTTCCGTACGTGTGGGTGTAAAAAGATCTATTTAATGTATTTAAAAATAGCTATGTATATTTATCAGTTGTCTGATCACCATAGTACAAGCTAACGATTACTTTTTGCTCAGTGTATGAGTGTATGAATTCTCCAAAAATATAAAAAAACAAAAGATATTTATTTAATTTTGAAAGCAAGAATATTGTTTTTACAGTAGAGTTAACTTAAGTACCAATATAGTTCTTGAAGCGTAGATAATGTAAAATTGTTTCTCAACTACACTATTATTTAAATCTTCCATACGAACGGACTCTGAAAGGTATTCATGACAAGAAAGCAATTAAATTTAACATAACTAAACGCGTGAGCGAACGACCACGATACAACACTAAATTAACTGTATCCGAAACCAAAGGTTACGTAGGACAACACTAGTGGGCGTAACCGGAAACGATAAGTTAATAACGATTGGGTACATGTACGTACCATGTACGTACTTTACTTTTGTCGTTTATCCAAACAAGTACTTGCATTGCAACCCGTAATTGCAATCTTGTATCTACTCTCAGTGGCGGCGAGAGACTGAACTTAGTGTGGGCAATATACATTTTGCGCGGCCCCCTGATGGCGTGACAAGAAGGTTTATTAAATAAAAAACATCTTTTTTAATTCAGTAAATTTCGAACTATGCCTCGTCTTTGACCGGGGACTCCCCGCAAGTAGAATCGACAAAGTTAAAGAGTAAAAAAAGTCAAAGAAGTACAATATTTTCACGAACTATTAATTTATATGCTTTTATGTGCCTACAAATAAAATATCTTCAAAAAAATTAGATAGTTTAATTTTTTATTTTTAGATAGTTTTATTTATTAATTCTGGATGTTTTTATTAGTTTTATTTATTTCGCCTTTGAAGTGCGAGGCCCTACCGCTGCAAAGCCGTAGGCGGTGTATGCCTACGCCGCCTCTGTTTACTCTTTTCTGTTCTGTTCTAAAAGTATTTGGAAAAATCTAGAGAAAACGACGGCTTGACATTCTAATGTTCTTTACAAACACTTTTCAAAGGTCAAATTTTGTAATCGCTTCAAATCCTACCTATAACCTCGTAACCTATAATTTTATCTTAGTCAGACCGGCTCCCGATGAGTTACCGATTATATTGTTAAAGCCAGGCCTAGCTCCTGAAATCTCATTACAATTGTATGTAGTCAGTTTCAGCACCGCAGGAATTACCTACAATTTTATTAAAGCAATCTTTACCTTTTCTTTCGGCATCAAAAATAGAGTATTATCTGTGGCAGTGGTGATAATCTAACAGCCGTTATGAGTAAGGTTACGCCATTTCTCAGTCACGTCCATAACAAATCAGCAAAGCATGGCTGTCGGCGATGTCAACATATCGGGTGGGCGCGGGTCAGTACGCATTGGTGGACGACCAAGGTACAGGGGTTAGCGGGGTAGGAATAATTATATAGTCACGATTAAACTTTGTAGAGAATAATCGACAAATAAAATGTACAATAGTATAAAATGACAAAACAGTAGTTAAATTCTTCAATATGCTTTTTTTAGTGTAATTTAATTTCAGCTCGTTACTGTACGTTCTTTTTTTAAATACTAAAGGTTAGCTCTTACGTACGATCTCAAATCGCGGTGAGGCGATGTAGTCTTAAATGGTAAAACGCACTAACTGAATAGGAGCCTATGAGCTTTACGCATGAACGGGACGGGAAATTACTGGAACGGGAATAGAAAGGCGGGCAGTTCTAATTCTTTGCCTGAGTCTGCAACGTTGGGATGGATACATAGGATACTCTACGGTTCGGCGATCAAGGATCGAAGTAACTTGTAATGTCAGCTGCTTACTAAACGAGAAAATTTCGAGTAATTATGTGATAGATGAAATGTTTGTAGCGTTGGTGTTAATTTGTATCTAATTTGGAACGCGATGTGAGTATCAGAGCTCTTCTATTGTCGCTGACTTTTGTGCTTTTGCATAATACTACTGTTACTTAAGTAGATAACTAACTTCTCCATCAATATGCACGCAAACAGCGTCATCTCCTATTCTGCTTTCTAAGTAACGAGAAAATACTGGTGTCCCCTAGTTAGTTAATTGATTCCAAAAAACGTTATATCGCCTCTGTCTTGTGCCAATCACTAGATCTTCGTGTAGGCTTGAGTGTGTCGGTTACTGTGTTTGGGCTCACCGGAAAGGCTTTCCGGCGAAATGTTGCAATTTAACGTCAATGGATATTAAGCGCATTGTGTGGGTAGATATTAATTAGGTTTTCGGCTGCCTTCTGGTGGTACGATAGGTTACAGCATAGTTTATGTGTAAAAAGTATGTTATGTATAATGCCCACTTTCACCACACTACACAAGTACGGTTTTACTTCACTACGGTTTGATTTCATACTGAACACAAAGCAGGTTCTCTTCAGATAATTTGCTTGAACAAACTTTTCAAAAATACTTTCCAACTATTGGAGCATAGCATATAGATGATATGGATTGCGATGAAGCAAATGATGATGAATTAGTAAAGGTCCCTAAAGAACTACAAGTCCCAGTCCGGTTTTATAATTTATCAATTTATTTCAATTTAATTCAGTGTTGGTGCTGTGCTGCATTGGTTGCAACAAAGCTTTCTGACTTTAGTGAAGCTGTTATTTTCCTTTTGGTCAATGGGCATCAAAAAAAAATCTTTATTGCTGTCTGGTTCCAGGTATGGCATAGTCGCGTTAAGCTGTTGATGTGATGATACTAGGAGACAGCTTCGAGGGGGAGGTCTCTTGGGAGGTCTACAGCTTTAACACTACTTTCACCAGACTCAACGACAAATAGCCTATAGACCTCGACGTGAACGTGACGGGTGGCAACTTGCTCAGGTTTGTTACCACGAAAGATAGGCCACGAAGGCGAGGACTTTAGGAGATTAATATTATCCTGGATACTTTTTTCACCGTTTCATCCCGACTGCGGGATGGCATCCGAACGATCATTCCGAGCGACTGACACAAGAGCGTCCTGGCGTCTAAGATTTATTCACACGTGAAGTTCGACTTGTTGATCTGGAAGACACCGATCTCGTCAACTGTGTCGATGGCGTGTTGTAGGCACGTCAGCACTTCATTGGCTACGAGCTGTTCGGAAGTCGTGGCCATTTTAGCGTACAGCGGCAATATTATATTACCAGCTGTGTCTGCGACTCCGTTGGCGCGGAATGTGTATAGATAAATTCTCTAAACAGTCATAGGTATATTTTTTTGTGAGTGGATTTCAATAAAAACACCCCTAAGTATTAATCCAATTTTAGCCCAATACATTAGTGAAAACCGCAATCATATCGGATTATGTTCCGTAACAAAGGCACAGAGAAGCAGACAAGCAGATAAACAAACAAAAATTCTGAAAATGGTTGCGTTGGGTTCTACTCCTTAATACAAAACCCTATAAGTTTCGTCTATATATCTTCGATGTCGTCAAACGCTCTATTACACGCACAATAAACTAAACAATCGTTCAAATATTACTATAGACGTATACTTTAATGGCATACTCATCATAAAGATTGTAGAGGATTATTACAGATCACGTAATTTTTAATTAGCCTCAAATAACAATTAAAAATGGTACATTGTTTAGACAACATCCTAATGAAAATTTAAGTTACATATCAAACTCTTGACGGTCTGTAGCACTTGCTCGTCGCGTAATTGTTAATGACCTTGCAAAGCGAGGGTTGCTGAATTAGATACGACAGATAAATGTTTATTCTTGGGTCATCGACGTTATTTATGTATGTTGTGCCATGCCACTCGCGCCACAAACAATACTACGGTATGAAAGAGTTAATTTAATATAATAACTTCTTTATAAACGTAACGATGGTATTCACTCGAACTGCATGAGGGTATGGTTGCAACTAGCTTCCAGGTTTAATTAATAACGCATTTCGACCCGTCAATATCGTCGTTGCATCGGTTAATTAATCTGTCAAAGTTTGATGACGAGACAATTCACAACTCATCGATGACGAATTGACATCGCGATGACACTTGGTACAGTTCTGATGATTTATTGGTTCACTTCACAATATAATAACATTTTTAGAACTCTTTCGATATTAATTTCGACTTTATGTCAGCGAGAATTAGGTTCTGATTCAATTGTATTGATTCAGCTGTATATGTTGCCCTCATCTTTGAATACGATACTTACTTTTACAATACACTGTTACAAAATAATTGTTTTAATTAGGTACTTCCGAATATGAGGTGCTCGTAGGTTTATTGTACATTTTATACCCTCAGTCATTGATATGAGGAAAGAAAAATTAAGAAATCCCTCCGTGTAGGGTCCCATATTCGAAGCTTGAAAACAGAATCTAGTTAATAGCCTTTAATATCAATTCCTTCTTCCGTACTTCTGGAACCGTTACAGATAGACATTTGTAGTACAAAATAACTTTAAGAAGTCCTAATACCAGAAACATGCTTTTGTTTGGGTCAATATAAATATGTTTCTTACGGAATCTTTGGGCTTTACACTTATTTCCGATTTTCTATTTTTCTGGTTATGAACTATATTATTATCTTTTATTCTTTGAAAAAACGTTTACTCCTTTTATAGGCGATGTTTTGGTGTTACATAAAGATTATTCACTTATTTAGCCTGAGTTCATGATTTATTAATAAAGCATCATTCATTAATATTACCTACTCTCAATTAGTGAGAATTGCAACAATATTACTATTTCCATTGACACCAAATGATAAAGCTACAAACTAGTAGGTAGTAGAAACTTCCATTAGTGCAGAATTATTTCGCAATCTGCAATCAATACAAGGAGGTTCCATGTATTTGCGGCAACTGAGGTTAGTTAGACAAACGCAGAAACGTCACTACTGGCCGCTATTATCGCAAACTCCATTAGCGGACGTAGTGTGGATATACCTTATAATATTATGGATATATAAAGTCCATAGCAATACAACTTAGCGACTCCTTGGACCTCACAACTAATTAGCAAAAAGGATATACTTCATTTTGTATGGCTTATCTAGTATTTACAGTTCTGAACCCAAATAACCCGGAATATCTTTAAAATGAGAACCAAACTCATAACTCGTATCTAAATAAATAACTAAATTATGGCATCGTTATTAAAGGCCACTTTATAAGACCACTTAAAGGGATAAAATTAAATGAAATGAACTTTTGGAAACAATACTCTAAAACTAGCGCATTCAATTCGAATTTCAGCTAACAACAGAGGAAATGTCAAGAATTAAATATAGGTACGGACTAAAGATTTATTGACATTTTGTTCGGTGGAGGAAAAATTATTGAAGAAGGCTTGAGACAGCTGAGAATTCCCTATAAAGATCTCAAAGGTTTCAATCGTTTCACAAGCGTGATGGACCATCTGTTCACCATCGTGAGAGAAGTCTACCAGTGGAACAGTCATGCGTCGCCGCGAGTTGTCGTAAGTCTGAATACTATTGGTCGTATCCACGCTAACCTATCGTTAGAAGCCCCGGCTCATTACCGCCGTGGCAGTGAATCAAGGCTACTTTGATTGTCCCTGCGCGGGACATTACGTGGGCCAGCCGTCCTGGGACTCGAGATTTAGGAGCTAAATGACGTGTGGGGCTCGCAAATGTCTTCTGCTTACTTGATGGCTGGAATTATGTTCGTTGCGACATTAAACAAGTCAAGCTGGCAAGCCGTTTGGTTTGAACGATGTCTTATCGTACAGATGTAGTTTTATTATCCTCGGTCAAAAGTACGTGCCTTTTTTTGGAAATGCATAACATCTTTGTAGCATTTGAATCTTCGACAATATAACAGTGTATACGAAATTTGTGTATTTATATTTGAAATTGATAATAACTGTGCATATTCTCGAATGGCCTGTTGGTCTAATGGTTAGTGAGCCTAACTACTAAGTAGAAGGTAGTAGGTTCGATGTCCACCCAGGACAAATATTTCTATCCATCACAGAAAAGTGTGTGTTTGGGTATGACAATATTATATTAATTATGTATTTAAAATATATTTATGTATGTTTATCAGTTGTCTGATAAAACTAATTGTTATATTATAGTTTATGCGATCTTAACAAGTCTTTTCAGGAGATTTGTACAGGTACAGAATACCTATATTTATAGGTTAACACATTTGTGTTAAACAGGAGCTAGTCTCTAGATGAAATACCCCGAGGAAACTCCGTGTCATCATCATCGAATGTATTATAACATAATGTATCAAGTTTCAGAATGGCTGAAGTCGGGCGGTAAGTCGACCTCGAGTGTACTTTGATGAGTTTCAACGTAATTTGATAGTTGGGCCTATTAATGAAACACGGAGTCCTGCGGCCGTAAGTGATCGGTAAAGTTCAGACGTCATGCCTCGAGTTGGGTGAAGTGGAAAAACTTCATTAGCGCCGTGCTCCGGAGAGCACTATAAAATAGGTTTCACCGCTATTCGTATTTCGCTGTTCGTATGAACAGGTCAGTCTAAGAGCTACTCCTGGTTTTTTTTTCAAAAAGTACTCCTTAGACTGCATTCCTACCGCACATTCTCACCATTACCAAGGGTTGACTGGTAGAGAATGCCACCTGGCATTAAGTCCGCCCATTGTAAACATTGCAATAAAGGGTAAATAAATAAATAAATAAATAAATAAATATGTATAATTCGTAATCGTTACCACCTTATTACACCACTGACTTCACTTTGACAACACCTCATTTTATACTTATATACATTTTCGATTTTCATAAAAATACCCCTGAGTGTCAATCCAAGCTTAGCCCAGTATCATATCATCAGTGAAAATCGCATTGAAAATCGGATCAGCCGCTTCTGAGATTAACGCGAACAAAGGCACAGACAAACAGAGAAACAGTTAAACATTAAAAATTCTAAAAATGGTTTATAATTGAAATTAAACAGAATCCTTCATCTACCGCCCGTCCTGAAGAGGTATGTTGTTGGTGTATCAGGGGTCCCTTGGTATCTATTAAACTTGATACCCGATACCCGTTTCATGGAGTAACAGATTCTTCCACGTTTTCCTCGCGTCATAGCATTTTGGCTCTGTTATCTCCATAAACTAAAAGAGATTTGTTTTTAAAAGAAAAAAAAGACCGCTTTTTTTTCTTCCGGAACCCTATAATAGCGTACATAGTCTTAAGTTTATGTCGTATTATAAAGCTGATGATAGTTAGGCACTGTGTATCCGAGACCTTAGGCTCTGTCATAGAATTTTCTTTTTTTTTTCTTTTGTAATTGGACTTAGTTACACGAAAATAATCCAATCCACAATATTGTCAAAAATAACTTAAGTGTACCAAACTGATGCCACATATCGATATTATCGGTCATAAAAAAAACCCACGTTAAAACAGGTGTTTTTAATTGCTTATTAATATCGGTACCAACCCACATCTATAGCCACTTATTATTTTTTTAAATTGTAAATTTGATGAGGCTTTGATCATCGATCATAGATTTTTGTTTTGCTTTGATCATTGATTGAGCCAGTTTGTGCCATTTTAAGCCAGTTAATGCCAGTTTCAGCCAGTCTGAGCCAGTAAGTGCCAGTCTGAGCCAGATAGTGCCAGTTTGTGCCATTTTAAGCCATTTAATGCCAGTTTGTGCCAGGTTGGGCCGGTTTCTGCCAGTTTGAGCGAGTTTGTAACAATTTATTGCTAGTTTGAGCCACATTGAGCCAGTTCGAGCCAGTTTGTGCCATCTTAAGCCAGTTAATGCCAGTTTGTGATATCCAAGGCTTTACCTTTTATCTTTTTTTCAATGTTAAGATGATTGAATTAATTATTAGAATAAGCTTTCATATAAGTATTAAACTTTTCGTCCTTATCTATTAAAATTACTTTTGTCTTCAACCAATTTACTTTTTCCTTGGATACAAAAGTTTTCTATTTATAGTATTTTTTTCAAGTGTTTTGGTACCCATGAAATCATTCTTTTCCATTCGGTAAACTTGTAATGGGTGTTGTTTTTTTGCACATTTTTTATAATATTGATGCATTCTGTAACAGTATAAATCCTTTCGTGATTTTCAAACTAGCTCAAACTGGCTCAAACTGGCTTAAACTGGCTCAAACTAGCTCAAACTGGCACAAACTGGCACAAAATCGTACACACTGGCACAAACTTGCTCAAACTGGCACTAACTGGCTCAATCAATGATCGATGGTCAAAGCCTCATCAAATTTACGAGTAACAGGCACGCAAATTTGAAGTGATTTGAACAATAATTAACTGACTCACTGAGTCAGTGATGCCATTTGTAAAAAAATGATTAAAAATACAAAAACGTGGCTATAGATGTGGGTTGGTACCGATGTTAATAAGCAATGGGAAACAGCTGTTTTAACGTGGGTCTTTTTTACTGACCGATAATATCGTTAAAAGGCATCAGTTTGGTACACTCAAGTTATTTTTGACAATATTGTGGATTGGATCCTTTTCGTGTAACTACATCCAATTGTTACTTAATGTGTTATTTATCTTTTAATGAAAACGTTTATGATATCGATCCGTATAAACATAGCGATGTAGCAGATAAAAATACAGTCATCTAATTAACCTGTAAAAAGTATGATGCTCTGATGTAGTTATTCCGAAGATGCCTTGTTAACGAGAACGTTCTGAGGTGCTATTAATGATATTGCGCATTCAAATGATTAGATGTAGGGATATTCTCATATCATCCATAAATCAGACTAACAAGATCTACATCTCAGATTCTATTTATAATGTGCTTCGCTTGTGAACGCAAGACATTACCTTTTTGAATTGATAATTACTGATAAGTATTGTTTTATTTATAAATACATGCTCGCCTTATTAGCGGAGAAAGAAGAAGTTCGGTCCTAATTTAGTCGTAAAGTTTTCGATTATTTTTCTGTTACAAATCCTGGACCAATATGTTGTTGGTGTGTCTGGGGTTGTCATCTTCAATGACGCTGGTTTCTTCAATGATGTACTGCTTTCTTTCTTTGTTTGTTTTAAAAGCGGATACTGATATTTCTAAAAGCGGGAGTAGTTATATACATCTTTTATACATATATACTTTCTACATCTTTTATATATATATATATACTTTCTTCTTACATTGCAACGTATTGCTCATATCCATGGGCGACGGTGATCATTCAGTCACTTCGTGCCAGGTGACGCGTCTGCCCGATTACATTTATATGTGATTATTTAGATAAGTATTGTCTACCGAGACTTTAAGCATTACCGTGGGATTAGTTACGGATTTTTTAAAATTAGTAACCAGTTTTAAATTGCAGTTGCATAATAATCAAATTGAAATAATTTTGACTTATATTTCAAGGAGTATTTTGACTTTCAATATTGAGTTCGATGTTCCTGTTGTGAAGTAAATAACTTTAATTTGAAATATTTAAAAAGTTTATTTTATTTATTTTTATTTATATGGTAAATATTCATTGTTATTCTTGATATTGGACTAATGATCTCTGTAACTGCAAGTCACATTCTCTTATGAAGCTTTTGTCAAAGCGTTGCTACCTGTGTCACGTCGAACGGATTGTTGGTACGTATTAGTCAAATATTTTAATTTAGTCCGTTAATTACATCAACCGATCGCATGCACCCAAGAACTGACTTTCAAATATAATTTACATTTAAAATTAACTTCTCGAATATTGAAGAGGTAACTGTGGTCGAGATGAAGGCAAGGCAGCACGTGGCTCGCCTAAACGAGTATGCAAATCTTAGCACGTACCTATGTGTGAATGTGCATTTCAACATAAACGAGGCACGCACACGACTCTCCTTGGATCCCATTCATAAAAGCAAGGTACTATCTAGCTATGAATTAATCGCAACATTTGAATATGTTTACTCTTACAAAGGAAGCGGCCATTCAGAAAAACTCGCCCGAAAACAGGTTTGGCGCGTGTCAATGAACGGCGGGAATATTTGGACGCCATACGCCATCGTCGGTCGGAGCGGGGTCGCCGGATTGGATGATTGAAACGGTTTAATAGATCTGATCGTTCGTGTGAGAAGTTACTTCGTATGTTTGTG
>DWKC01000296.1:0-13853 GCA_018249195.1 Racta chiria
TTAAAATCCTGCTGCTCACACCTCTAATTTACAAAGTTATGTCCGTATCAGAAGTTGATTATCACATGCTATGGTGAAGGAAAACATCGCGAGGAAACCTGCACTTCCGAGAGTTCTCAGTCCTCAAAGGGGTGTGGCATCTTGGGCAGCGTGGTGGACAATCGCCTGTACTCCTCACATTGTGAGACCTGAACCCAGCAGTGGGACAGTTATGGCTTGCAAAGATGATTATACTGAAGTAATTTATTTTATGTAAAAAAAAACTGAGCTGATACGTTCATAGAGTAATCGAAAAAAGTTAAGCAACAGCGGGCACGGCCGGTCGGAGGGTGGGTGACCGTTAGTAGCAAATAATTCTTCATGAGCGCTTCCGTGCTTTTGAGGGCACGCAAAGCCGTCGGCCCCGACTGTTATCGTTAGATAACATGTTAAGCCATGTTGGTGGTATTCGGGCGACATAGAAACTTCCAACACTTGGATTCATATTTATCCCCTCCACCAATCCGCATTAGAACAGCTTGTTAGAGTATCCTCTAGCCCTAATCAGTACGAAGAAAAATCCGAGAACTGGAACACTTTACAGGTTTACTTTTCGAAAGAAATGCGTGAACATTTTTGTCGTTTTTGAAAATATTTAAGACAGGTTGCAGTGTTTTTAATTTACAATTTTCTATAACTGTAGATATATGTGACTTGTGTACCCAGGCAGGATCCACTTGGAAGTATCACTAAGTGTAGGTGAAGGGAATAAATGCCGAGAATTTTCGAAAAATCTGAGCGCGTCCGAAGACCGCTTTTCTACGTATCGGTGCCTTGACTGACGGTAGGTGGGGAAAAAATAAAAGTAAATATAAAGATGTAGGTAGAACAAATAGGTTCCGCCCTCGTGCTCTTATTTATTAGAGTATAAGGTTGGAAATTGCCTGTAGGTACATAAAACGTTTATATGACATGGATTTAATTATTGGGAATAATTAAAGGTTTTAAAGTTATTAATATTTTATGCTATTTATTTATATCGTTGTGCGTCGCCAACACCAAGTATTGTCGGTTGAGGACTCGCTTCATCATTACGCTGCCTGAGAGCGCTATTTCAAATGTTTTATTTTTCTTAGAGAGGGCGGCCAAGAGGCGTTCGACGAGTCAGGCGAGAGTTGGTCGGGGAAAGCATATCAATATTACTACACCCATTTGTACATACTATGTATAATTAGGTTTTTATGTAATTTGGCACAGTGACTTCTGTCGCATGATGGTCGAAAATACATGAACGCTTACACGCTACACTAGGATATTCTGTATCGAAGGTGGCATGGACAATACAAACACCTATAATCCGAGAACAAACTTTCATCTGCCACTCAAATTCCGACCCCAGCTGGAATCTAACACAGGACATGTTTCGCAGGTAAGATCACTAGGCTACTGGGGCATCCATAAAATATCTGTTACCTAATTTATTTTGGAATTTTCTAGAAAAAGCAGTAAATTACTTGTTTTTCTTCATCCGCCTAATACCCGCTTACAAATGCGGGATTATGCAATGTCCTCGACTTTCGTCCGCCTGACAGAGCCGATAATCTTACTATTTAATCAAGATTACACCGGATGTAACCTAAGGGGACTTCATAAATATACGAACGAACGTATTTCCAACTTAATTTTTTTTGCTATTTAGCTGTGGAACAATCGGAACATTTTGTTTCACCATGTGCGTCCCTTCGCAGCATAGCGCTGAGATACTTTGTACTTCACTTGTTTATATAAATAACATTCCTCGTGCACTCGTCCTGCATTCTATATTACTACAAGACTGGGTTGTCTGGAAGAGCAAGTTTTAGAGAATGTGGCTTCAACACATTAATGGCCCACTACTGAACACTGGTCTCTCCTCATACTAAGGCCTAGAGCATGCGTGGAGCATGCTGCTCCAATGCCGATTGGGGGAGGGGTCAGTGGCCAAGTGGCGGGAGTTTTTATGCCACCCACCTCTGACATGGCTTAGCAATTACCATCTTATCAAAGCAATCGGGACCCATAGCTTTTACGTGCCCTCCGAAGCACGGAAATATTCATGAATTTTTGCCACTAGCGGTCACCCATTCTCCTACAGACCGCGCCTGCTGTTGCTTAACTTCGTTGATCACTAAGAAACGACGCAAGACGCCGGGCTATAAACGCTTTAGAGAATATAATTGTAAAATTATTGTAAGTGGTCGCTCGAGTTAAGCAACGGCGGGCGTGTTCAGGTGGCGTGTATATGATAATGGGTCGAAGCCATTCCATTGTTTAGCAAATGATAACCGATGAACCATGTCTATGGCTGTAAGTATAAAAACTTTGTTGGACTTAAAAAATACTGGCAACCATCAAATTAAAAACAATTTACCCTTTCTCTTTGCATTTCCAACTTACCTAATTCAGGGCTAAAAAGGACAACAAAATTCCTAAAGAACTGCGCCGGCAACGCAGGCAAACCAGAAATATACGTACATAATTTAGCTCCGAAGCATTTACGCACGCTCTTTCTATTTTTAATCATGACTGCGTGAAAAAAGTTCCACAGCTTCAGCGCTACATGCATGACATGCGCATGCCGGCATATACTCGTGCATGTGTTGCATGTTTTGACTTTTGACCGAGTAATTTCTCGGCTCGATTGACATTAAAAAAATTGGTATTCAATTCTCTGTGTGGAAATATTTTCACGCGTTTTATTATTCCATTGTTTGCGGTATTTGTATTCATCGAGTTTTTGTGGGAATTCGATATTTAAATTTCGTTATTTTGATCAAAATGTAGAGTGCCAGTTACATTATACTAACCTGCCTGGTCGGGTTAACTGCCATATGAGTCTTCATGTACCATCCGAAGGTTTGAGAGGCACATAATTATTTTTTCTCTCTTTTTTTCTTAATTCATAGGAACGTTGATCATACATGGGTAGTGTATCTAAGCATTTACTTTCACATAGCTAGATTCACGTTCCTCCTCTACATCCTTTGCGATTATATACCGTCCTTCCTACGCTTATACAGTCAATACACCGCACTAGTTCTTTCTGGGTCGAGGATGGCTTGAGCAAGAACAAAAAAGATATCAAAAATAGTCATGCCCCGAGAACAAATATTTGTCTGTCCCACAAGTATCTGCTTTGGCTGGAAATCAAGCCCGGGGTAGGCTACTAACTAGGCAACAGGATCTGGATGAGGTATGTCATCTATACCTATATAATAATATAACGTTAAAACGCAGGTGGATTTTTCGTATCAAATCTGAATGAATAAAGTTACCAAAGCATTCATTTAATGGTCAATTACGAACGCTGCGATAAAATGTCGTGCGGTGTTATCAGCGATTTTATCGACACCGCCACGGGCTGGAACCGAACAGATGTGATTTACTGGCGCCATATTCGCAGCTCCCCTCCACTTCCCGTTCAGTCCGCGAGATTTGCCGCCGTAAATTTCACCACAAGATTCGCGACAAAAATATCATTATGTAAATTTACATAGAAATAAAAACGCCGGCTCTACGCGGAACCAGTCCCGTGGAACAGTCCCCTGTGCAATTTTTCAGAACGATCTACAAACGTACGTGCTTAGGTAGTTATATCGTTTAACTCCTTGAGGATTTCGGGTTTTTTAGATTGGAACATTCTTTACTTTGAGATTTACAGTTTCCCGTTTGAACACTTAATCGAAGGATCATGTCCTTACATCTCCATAAATGTCAGTGTGTGTACTTGTGTATACGATAAGTTATATCTACTAACTGTCTTTGTTATTTATTATTAAGTTACTAGACTGGCCTGTCGATATAGTGGTTGGTGAACCTAACTGCTAAGCCGGAGGTCGTGGGTTCGATTCCCACCCTGGACAAACTTTTCTGCGATAAACAGGACTATTTGTTATGTGTGTAAAAAAAATATCTATTTAAGTTTGATATAATTTTAAAATGTTTATCAGTTGTCTGAGCACCATAGCACAAACTAACGCTTAATTTGGGATCAGATGGCCGTGTGTGAGTTGTCTAAAGATATTTATTATTATTTATATTGATTAATGTTGCATTGCTTAATATCTCTTCGTAAATAAAGGATAAAAAAATGGTTATTGTGGGTTATCCCTAAGAGATAAACATACACCATCGCGGATCTTTCTTTGTAGACCTTTTAAGGTGTACAATATTGTAGTACATTATTTTGATCTATCGTAGGGTACAGCCAGCGTTTGGCTATGTAAGCCCAAAAAAATGTGTTTACTTACGACACCACATTGGAAACCTCTAAATTTATCAGTGTTTGTCTACTATATTATGCATGTTATATACATATAACATACATACAACCTTTATCTTGAATCAATCTTATATTAAAAAGAAACCGCATCAAAATCGGTTGGGTAGTTTTAAAGGCCTAAGCAGACATAGCGACATACAGCGGGAAGCGACTTTGTTTTATACAATGTATTGAAGATAAAAATTATGGTGTCTAAAAACGATGTCAAAATCTTTATTTCAACGAAAGAAACTTTTTGCCTTTTTCTAAAATCTCCCTTAATCCACAGGTCAACCGCGCGCCTGACGCAGCGGCGGCGTCAACGTAATCTCCTATATGGGTTCAAAGTTCTTAAATCACACGCATAGAAATATGAATTCAATTTCTTATCCGGCTCAGTGGGACCCAGGGAGGTCAGAAGGTGCTGTTATACAGAATGTGAGCGCTCATGGGATTGTCAGTGTAATGTGGTAACGTTTGATCGTGGACAATAAGCAAGTAAAGACGGGCTTACTAGACGCCTAATGTAACATTATATTACCAAAAAAATCTGTCAAAGCGGGGACGTAAGAGACGCGGGGAAGCGACAAAGTAAAGTAGCCGTGATTTGTCGATTCAAAATTGCACCATATAATCACAACAATGGGTTGTGATCAGAAATTTTAACGAATAAATACCTCACAGACTTCACATAAGATTCAGATACGAGTATATTATTCTAAATATAATACGTAACCTTATTTAATCAAACCCAAACTTGTCGTATGTTGTTCGATAGCCGTCTCCTATATTAGTCTACAAGGCATTCATTACGTCTTTGTAGTCTCTGTTGTGTGTTGGTGACCGGTGACGGTACGCGTCTGCTCATTTATCGGCAATTTCCCGAAAAAAATCAACATTTCGAATTCGGAACAGTCGTATTCTGTTCGGTTCTCGCCGTTCGCCGTCGGTGATACAAGTTGCTCATATGCGACGGCGGAGAAAGTTGAAATATGTCACTTTGCCGGGTGTTCGTTGCGTAACCAATATTATTTATATATAAATCTAGCCTCTGACTTTCGGTCATAACACATTTTTAGACATGTAAAAAGTTCGAATAATTTGTTAGATATTTCGTTATGTAATGAATTAGGATTCATATTTTATTCTGATTTAGATACTAAGTTCATTTTAGTCTAGTTGATGGTAACCTATGCCTGTGATGCGAGAGGTCTTAGGTTTGATTGTCGGGACGGGTATTTGATGAATGTTTGGCTTCAACCAAACAAATTTGTTTGCAAAATAAGTTTTGAATGAGAACAAAAAAAATAAAAATATTTAAAACCTTTAAGGTTTAAAATTCCTTACAAAAGATGTTTCGTAATAGCCCAATACTGAATAAGGGTCGCTTCATAATGGAGGCGGCCGAGAGTACTACCCTGTGGTAAACGATTGTTTTTCTTTTTGTTGGACATCACAGATTGTTGAAGTTTAACTCATTTTGGTCTAAGTATATTGTCTTTTCTATGTCGTTTAGTCGTGTAACTGAGTCGAATTAACAGCCGTTTCATCAATAATACTAATATAAATATACTTGTACATTTCTCAGTAAAAACTACTGTTACTAATGCCACATCTAGCACTTTAGCGATTTAGATCTGTATTTATATAATTACAGGAATCCGAATTTTGTATAAAGGAATAATTGCGCAGAATTATTGTTTGAATGTTTTCATTATTTCGGAAATATTTCTATTTTCTGTACGTCTTATTTATAACGATGAAATGTACGTACATCAATCAGTAAGTGAATTATAATTCTTTTTGAGATTAAGAAATATCTTAAACCTTATTAAATCTATAAATCTATATATATAAAAATTAATGTTTGTCTGCATGTCCTTTATACAATCGTAAATTATGCATTTGATCATTTGATGACCTTCAGCAAAGTTCTTATGCATGAGCCCACGAAGGTTTCTGAGTTTGTACGACCAATTTTCGACAGATCGCGCGACTGTCATTCCAATGAATCAGTGACATACACACGCACACAACAAATATATATACAAATATTAAATATTAAAAATACATACAAAGATTAAATTCAAACGCGGACGAAGTCGCAGGCACAGCTAGTTAACTATAAAACAAGATACAAATTTGTTTACCTAACATTCACGTCTCGATACGGCAATAGATAGAAGATTATTATTATTCTCAAAGATACAATACATACTAAGAACAATACGGACAGGTCAAGTTTATTTACATTGGCCTTTTAAGAAACTCTTTGTACACAATAGTGATATATTATTAACTAAATTTGGTATTGACATATCGAACAATCACGTTGGTAGAACATAACTCCCAGATTATAAAACAACAGATCATGTGGAAAGCCAACCAGCGGCGGATTAAGCCAGCGCGGGGCCTAGGGTTGCCAACCGTTGAAGAAATACTATTATTTAGTACGCAAAAATACTGTATTTCAGTATCAGTATAAAAGCAGTGGTAGCCTAATAGTTTGAACGTTGGTCTCTTGAACGGGAGCCGTCAAATTATGAAAAACACTACGGAAGGAATCCTACTCAGGATTTATAGCGTTAAATTTAATATGTAACTGATGATACGAAGTGGCCCTATAGATTAGTCGGTAGTGAATTAGCTTTCGTAGCGAGCGGTCCCGAGTTCGATTCTCGGCCGCGGATGTTGCAGCTGTCTGATGCATGTTAGTTCTCGGGTAACGGGTCTTATTTTTAATGTGTTATCCACGCCATCCGCGATCACGTAATCCTAGTACGGAGTATCAGTGTTGAAGCGTTTTTTTTTTGTTTAAGTCTATCAATATTGTCAACCCTGCATCAACCACGAGATTCATTGCAATGCTCAGCGCGCGCGTGGACGGTTCAACAAACGACATTGTTATTCAGTCAGCGCCGTGCGAATGTTCATGTAGCTTGCCAGTGGCTTGCCGCTAGCCGGCTCGCTGGCGACGAACATCACGTGTCATCGATGATGAGGACCCTTAGGTGATAGGGTTGTATGTTGATATCGCGTATGTGGGAGATCCAAACATCATTTATGATCGGCCATGAAGATATTTATGTAACAGAGTTGTATGTTAATAACGCGTATGTGTGAAATCCGAACATCGCTTGTCATCGGTAATAGAATCAGTTCACTACAGTTCCTTTGAGAGCATCAGTTTACACACGAACTCCGTAGTTTGTTATGAGGAAAATAAATATGATATAGAACCATAGATAACTAGTCCGAATCCGGCTCGAAGGACCAAAATTTCATGCGTATTATACAAAATAAAAGATAACTTTGAGGTAGATAAATTGGTTTAATTGGCAATGTTTTTACATTTAGCTATTGATCGTATAGCGATCGGAGAGCAACTGACTCGATACCATGTACCGATATGAGACACTTCTCATGACCTTACTAATAATGTACGGTAACAAGTAGTTTCTTTGCATTGCGAACTGTACCGCAGTAAAATGTTAATAATGACATAGCATAACGTAACCGACACGCATTCAAACTCGAGAAAACTATACCACTATTTGTCAAGATGCAAAGTTATCCGTTACGCATACACAAATTGAAATTTTACCTCGTCAGCAAACAGGACGCACGCGAGCAGTTTTTACTTAACAAAGCA
The DNA here is from genome assembly GCA_018249195.1 of Racta chiria. Classification (NCBI taxonomy): domain Eukaryota; kingdom Metazoa; phylum Arthropoda; class Insecta; order Lepidoptera; family Hesperiidae; genus Racta; species Racta chiria. The sequence continues at coordinate 7,932 of DWKC01000296.1, forward strand.
TATATATAATTAAATCCGTCAGTCCGTCAGTGCGTGAGGTTAATTTGTTTTTCCTCGAAGGATACTTTATTTGTTGTAAAAAACCTATTTAAGCGATACGTATCTGCGAAATTGCACTTCTTCACTCCTGCAAATCATCCTGCATACATTGAAACGGACAATAAAAGAACGGAGAGTGCAGACGGCGATATTGAATGAGTCGGGAGTCGAACGATGTGCCTCGTCAGCTGAGGGAATTAAATTTAACGTAGTGATATGTATGTTTTTTCTGATAAGGCAGCGGCAAGTGATGGAATCGCCTAATGAGGTTTTAATGCCAATACAAATGAATAAAATTAAAATTTGTACTTGTTTTCCTTGTGAAAAATATGTTGACCAACAGTTCTTATGAATCAATACTCTCGTCTATTGTATACACAAACGACCTTCATGCCAGCTATTTGAAAAAAAAAATGATCTACTTGGGACATTCACATTTGCATTGAGTCTCTACGCAGTAAAATATAGTTTTTTTTTCGTAATCGATCACTGGCAAAACATTACATCGACACCGCACGCGATGAGCCGACTAACAGTTGTGATTTATGATATTACGCAATTCTGCATTCACAAAGTTCATAATTTAACGCTCTTCTCTCCACCTCCACGCTTTGACAAATTGTTCATAGTAGAAAATAATACAGTACGCAATGTCGTGAGTACTTTTCTAAGCTGTGACAACCGAACACCATCAAGTGCCATCGGGAACTAGTTTGCAGACTGCCGGGGGCGCCCGAGCGCGAGTGAACCAAGGGTATCGTTTTGCACTTGTGGCTTTGTTTGTACCATGCACAGGTCTGTGATATGTGCACACTTATCTCAACAGGATAAACCTGTTAATTATCGCAACCTGTATAAATAACTAACGCGACGACTTCCACTGTTGCAATAGTATTTTCGGTCGATATTGTTCTGGCGCGATCAATATTTTGCAGTGCGTTACAAATGTTTCAGTAAGTTAGTTGTTTAATTCGTTTATTAATATTATTTTTAATCATTTTTTTTATATGAAAATAGGGACAGCACAATTATAATTGGGTATTGCTCCAGATTGCATAATTCTTATATAGTGTTTAGCTTTGAAGATTAATATTAGGTATATTTACATAAATATCTTGGCTGAAACCCATTAATGGCCCACTATTGAGGATGGCTCTCTACTAAGAGGAGTGAGAGGAGGCCTAGAGCATACTCCACCACGCTGCTCTAGTGCGGATTGGCGGAGGGGTTAGTCCAACCCATGTGTTGGAAGTTTTTATGCAGCCCGAAGGTCTTCGACTGTTTCGACAATTTTTTGCCATTAACGGTCACCCATCACCCTACCGACCGCGCCCGCTGTTGCTTAAGTTTATCAAGCACATAAGACACAAGCAAACCGCCAGGCTATAAACATTAATATCTTAATTTCCCAACTCTATAAAGCACGTATCTCGTTAAAAATTTCAACAAATTGGTATGCTATTATCAAAAGCATTAACTTCGCTATAATGAATAAAAACTAACTCATTGTCAACTAATAAGCCTAATTACAAACCACAGGCGGCACTGACCCGCCATCAGGTGGGCTACCCAACTCATTTCACGCTAAAACGTTGCGAAAACCCGTCATTTTAATAGCAATGATAATTTTGTGAAATTGTACAAATGCCTTCCCAGCTGGAAGTGTCCGGTAATAAGGAGACCATTAAAACGGACTAGTAATCGTCTGTGGACATGCGATCTCAGCGTCACGTCACGTTACGTGTCCGACGCGATCTCAATTAAAACTGTATTGGACAATTGTGGTGCTCTGGAGTGGTTATTATGTGGTGTGAAGACGGTAAAACGAGGTTTACCCATAAACGTAGTATATAGTGACTAGAATTAACAATCTGAACGGTAGGTGTCAATCGTTTTCCATAGTTCAAGTAGTAAAACAGCAGTGATATTTAAGGATTGCAGCGATTATTAAGAAATAAATGTTTTTTCTTTCTTTCTTTTCTGATAGTCTAATGGTTTGATCGTTGGTCTCTTGAACCAGTGGATCCGGGTTCAAATTCCGCTGCGCGCACCTCTAATTTTCAAAATTATGTGCGTATCAGAAAATGATTATTACTTGCTACGGTGAAGGAAAACATGAGGTGCCTGCACTCCTTAGAGTCCTCGTGAAGTCCTCAAAGGAGTGTGAAGTCTACCAATCCGACCTTGGCCAGCATGGTGGACTATGGCCTATACCCCTCACATTGTGAGTGGAGACCCGAGCCCATTATTGGGACAATTGTGGGTTACACAGTAGTTCTCGAAATTTTACCAAAATAGCCCAGTATTTAAATACAGTTTTTTTAGAAATATCCTCTGCGCGCACGGTGGGGACCACCTCCGGATGTATCATATTATGCAATCAAATCCTTATTTTATCATACGAACATCGAGCTCACTTAATGAAAGTTCACATATTGCATGAAATGTAAATCGATATTGCTACAATTTGATTATTAAACAATACGATACCTTTAAAATCGGTATACCTAAAACATAACTGCCCTATGATTCCGAGTGTATATGCAAAAGTAGCTAAAGTACCTTTACAAACAAGAGAGATCAGACCCTTAAGACGTTCCACCGTACACTTAAGACCTGCCAACTCCGCTCCTAATACTTGATGAATAGAAACCGTTGAGGGCATCTACCATTAAGCTATTTACGGTCGCCATTCCAGTTACATAATAAACACCGTACACGATTGAGAAGTGAATGAATGAGTTATAAATCATGGTCGACAGTGCGAATGGGTAACGGTTCCAGGACTGAACGAATGAACGGATTCGGGATAATAATATCTTCATCTGTGGCGGCGATGACATGTGAACTTGTGGAGACGTCGCTGATCGATGTGACTTACTGACGAAGTTACAAAAGGTACGAATCAATTATTGATTGTATGGATTCAACGGACCTGTAGTCAATCTGTGGTAGTGTATCTGTCTGCAAAGGGTCATGGGTTTAATTCCCGGCAAGGTACGATTTTATGGGACAGATGAATGTTTGTTCTCGGGTGTTGCGTTGTTTGAGATGCGTGTTTGAGATACCACCCGCGACATGGGGAATCCTAGTACGTTATTTATTTAATTATTTATTTTTATTATTATAACGAATTCATGGCCCACAGTAATGATGGCCCATGGTAATGATGGATAATGGGTAATGAGGTAATGGGAATTACGGAGGAGGCCTAGAACTTACTCAGAACTCCACCGCGCAGCGCCTGTGCGGATTGGTTCAACAAGTATCGAACGTTTTTAAGCCGCACAGCTTACGGTACACGACAAAGCTTAACGACTACTAGACAATAACAAACAGGGCCGCCAGCAGACGTCGAATAAAATATTATCGCTTAATTAACAAAATAAAACCACTGCTGTTCGATATTAAAATTGAGCGGGACTGCGCTTTTAAATAATCTTATTAAACTTGAATGCAATCTGACAGAAAAAATACTGCTCATTAATAAATAGCAATCTTATCAACACTATATAACATACTTCCGCAAAATTAACTTTTACCACATAACCAACGATTATGTAACCCGCGGAAACGTGATGTAGATACGCGAATTAATTTGATCTCGTATGTAAATAACAAAGTTTCCTGACCCCGTACAATGCTGGACAATATACACACTCACAAAGCATTTCCGTGTGTTGGTACACTGACTGACCATACCGTCATGGGTGATGGTACCTACCACAAAGTAACACGGTAATGTAAATCTAGGTACAAAATCTCTATATGTTTAAATTTATTTATACTATAAGCAGGTGATCGCAGGACGAGTCACCTGATGGTAAGTGAATAGCGCCGCTTATTGACTAGGAGTATCGCCAACGCGTTGCTACCGAGAAGGTAGTAATAGACCCGCTTGTTGCAATATCTGCTAGCGAAGGGAAGATGGAGGAAGAAGAGAAGCAGTACACCGTTGAAGCAACGGGGGTTAATTATGAAAACGGATCCAGACACAAGAACAACAGACCGATTCTGGACTGGAGACAGAAGAATGGGACGAAAGGTTACTAACCAATGAGGAGAAAGAAGAAGGTATAATAATATTATTGCTACTATACCTTTATGCTTAAGATTAGATAGATACTATCTCACAACTCACACACGGCCGTCCGACCTCAAACTAAGCGTCAGCTTGTACTATGATCCTCAGACAACTAATAAAAATACATATATATTTTTAAACACATTAATGCATTGATATTTTTACATTCAAACACACAGAACAATATTTCCTGTTTATCACAGAAAAGTTTGTCCTGGGTGAGAATCGAATCCACTACATCCGGCTTAGCTGACCGACATTCCAATCAAAGGTATATCTTATTATCGCCTTTGTGCTAGTTGCTTAACTTACCCGATCAATTACATTCAACACAAGCCACCGAGCTTAGAGCGCGTAACAAACTAAAGCAGAACAAACAGTACAAGGTACAGGAATGTAATAAGCATATCCGCCACATCGTTTAACTCTCGGCTCAGCAGCACGAGCCTGCTGCTAGGGATGGACCACTGAAACGATATCCGAATCTATCGGATATACTATTACGCTAATATTATAAATGTTGTTTGTGAGGATGGATGTTTGTTACGAGTTAAATGTTCTTACGAGTACCTAAATAATTGAATGAATTTAGATTTTTGAATTTGGAAGTTTGGAATCTGGAAGAAACAAGTTTCGAAAATGTTTGTACCGATTTAGTTTTTTGATCAAAATCATTGCAATTTTTTTTGGATATCTGTTGCATCCGAAACTAATGAATAATACAACATGATCTTATATCCGGTACCTTATGAGAAACGTGTATTCATATATAAGCTTAGATATTTTTAATATACACACGTATAAACTCAAAAAAGAAATAAAAAATGTGTACCTCTCCTAAGTATATTAAAATATCTATTTCCTTTACACCGTGGTACTCACACAACACACACATAGACGCGCACAAACCTACCTACTTGCACGCACTCCAGAAAAACAACCTGTTCTCTATAATTTAAATATTACCTGTGTAATCTGTTTTGGCAATAATGTTAAATTAAGTAATGATTGTACAAAAACGCTATTCGATTAACAATAAAATAAATAAATAAATAGGAAAATGAATAAATAAGTAAATAAAAAATCAAATAAAATAAAAAATCAAATATATTCGTATTCATAATCGGATTTAACAATTTCATACCCGAACATCTCTAGCCGCAACATAGTAACTTGCAGTTTACTTTCAAAATGACTAGGAAGCTTCATAACTTAATGATTTACTTATCGAGTGCCGCTGAAACAGTCGTTTACGATTCAACTAACCTCACTATGAGTTATAGTGCACCACTAAACTATACTGGGAGTTCTGTTTGGTCGTAACTCATGATAATGTCCCACAGCTGGGCTAGTGAGTCCGTGGTTTAACGGTCGGTAAGCGTGTTGAACTCTCAGTTTCATTTTGTCTTTGAAACAATAAAGTTCTTAAGAGTTCCGTATTATATTCTATACAGTCGCCACTAATGCCAATGATAGGGGCCGATGGGAGTAAATTTTAGACAGCTTAGAGCAGAGAACGTGTGCTAAAAACGTTGTTATTTGGCTTGAGTACACACATATATTGTAGAAAGCAGGGGGTTAATGGTTTGAACGTTAGTCTCTCGAACGGGAGGTTCCTGGTTCCAGTCCTGCTGCGCGCACCTCTAATTTTAACAGTAATGTGCGTATCATAAATTTATTATCACCGTAGCGGTGATGGAAAACATCCTGAAAAAACTTGCACTCCCCGAGAGTTCTTCATAAAGTTGGCCAGCGTGGCTATGGCTTGCACCCATCAGATTGTGAGTGGAGAACCGAGC
>DWKC01000297.1:0-13845 GCA_018249195.1 Racta chiria
TCCTCTCTATTCTTTATGTTTTCCAGGTATCTGAAAAGATGCGACAATCACCAATAACTTTCCAACCAACCAATCACCGCGGTCTAAAGACGCTCGGGGCCCGGACCAGCTTGTTAGTCGTATAGCACTCACACATTCACGCTCATCTCACACCAAGGAGCGACAGTGCACTGGTCTCGAGCGATCCTGCACTTCTAGCTTCAAAAATGGTACGTTTTTAATTTGCGGTTACAAATTCTTGATTCGGTAAAGTAAAACATCGCGAGATCACCTGCACCAACGACTAATCCCCACTTTTGCTTTTGGTGTGTTATGTGACGGCATTGTATGAGGAGACAACGAGCTCAGCAGTGACAGGTTCCAGTGAGGCCACGCTCTTGGCTCAGTATTACCTTGCTTAAACAGTTTCCTGTGTTACCGACGTTCAACCATGAGAACAGACCCGGACAGGGAGTTCCAACTCCGCCGATGGGGTTGGGTGAGGGGACTCCCCCGCGGGTCAACGGCACGGAAGCTCTCGCCAACGTTTGATTGTCAAATTGGATCACTCTCGGAAGGTTTTCAGGAATATTCTGTTTATTACAGCGGCTAGTTACGGGGTACGTGGAAGTAAATAATGATAATGATATTAAAAATATTGGCGTTTCTTATCAACTTTACAAGACAGTTTGGTGTCTTCAAGACAAGAGTGAATAGACTTCTTTTAACTTCACTTTACCATTAGACTACTACTACTCTACTCGTATGTTTGTCAACCCAACCCGGTATTGCGAGTGTGCGAGTAAATCAATCGGCCGCTTGAGACTCACTGTTTTAATGTCAGTTATAATGGTAGTACAGCGTTGCTATAACTAAGCACTTCTGGCTACAGACATAAAAATTATGGAATTATTCTGTTGTTTTTCATCCAGTTTTTTCCATCATTCTCATCCAGTTCAAAGAAACAACATAAGCAGTACGTCGCTGAAATAACCGGAATTAATAACTTCACTAACTGACCCCAGACACACCAACAGGATGGGCGACAGAAGAATGGGAGGAGGAGGAGGACTGGAGGACGCGGAGGACGGGGACAGAAACAGGAGACATGGCTCTCAACGTACCTACTGTCATTGAATATCAATGTAATTTCACACTGATGGTAATTTTGCAGGATCGGCCCCAGGTGGGCTGTAGTCGAGCATTTATAGCACTCATAGCTTGTAAAAAAGGAATGGTACGAATCATTACTAACAATCTCTGTGTTCGGCTCCCGCGGGGCTGGACCAGCTGTGGAGGCCTGGAGCGTACTCCATCACGGTCCTCCTGCGGATTGGTGGAGGGTCAGTGAACAACACGAGTGGAGAAATTGTTTTATACCACTCGAAGGTCTCCGACGTAGCTTATCGATTGCAATCTAATGATAACCACCACAGGGACCTACGGCTGTGCCTGCCCTCCGAAGCACGGAAGCGTTCATGAATTTTTACTTGGCTTCGTCGATCACTGTTTTTATTAAACATAAATTAAAATTCCGTCAAGTGGGAGTCAGATCCCGTGGGGCTCCGTGTCGTTGTGCAACACTTACGATAAAAATATGTTTTCTGTATGCAGAGCCCCGTTGTTTTTTATAGTGGCCACTGAAATACACATTCTGTAAATAATTCAAGTGACAAAAATAGTTTCATGTATAATGTTACCAAGACGAGACGTCAATATGGCTCACTCGGTCTAAAGTTATAAGATCTCGTGTAGAGATAACTTCACAAACTGTTCATCTCGGTCGGAACACTAGCTGCCTACCGCTCGGCGGCGACGTTGCTACAAGAACTATTGTAATATAGGAAAGTCTGTAATGGACAGTGAATAAAGTTTTCATCTTCCACCCGCGATTATACGATTACGAATAATAGTATCCACGTTGGCACGTTTTCTTCACAGGACCCTAAAAATAAGCTCAGAATCGATTGATCCAGTAATGTGTCAACACACGAGAAGCTTATTATCTGGACGCGATCGATACCTCCGGCCCCGACCACCGGCTGCTGCTCCGACATTCCATCGGGCACACATTGAAGCCTGTTGACATTGAAGTCACGTGACTGTCCGCTGGGACCGTCGGGGACAACCGAGACAGACGATGCGCGTGCCCTCTGAAGCACCGAAGGTTTGTTCAGTCGCCGATGGTATCCATGGCTGCCCAAGTTGCAAGCTGTGTGATCACTTACCATCGTATATATTTTAGTCAACATATATATTTTATTATAACTTATGTAATCCTGTGACTAGTTCGAATCATAACAAAAGTTATTACCATTACAAATGTAGGTTGAAGTTAAACAGTGGAACTTAAAATTGAAAAGTTGCCAAAACCAGCGGAGCGTAGCACGCCGGGGAGTCGAACCCCGAGCCCGCGCCACCCTCGCAAACTTAATATCGTGCTTTTTAATACTGTCGAATAATTCAACAGAACATTAATATTTCGTCCTCCCTATTTACATCGTGTAATAATATGCGTGCAGAGTAGATCCGCGACAGACGTTCAACTCAACGGTATAACTTTATCACTAAAGTTGAGGGACGTCCCGTATAGTGACAGAGTGGCGAGATTCCACCGACTACTATTTATAGCCAACATCGTGCCGTCGAAGCCTTTGTACAGGCATGCTTCAACCCCTTAATGGCCCACTACAGAGAAGTTTTTAAGCCGCCCGTAGGCCTCCGAAATGACTTAACGATGACTATCTAACGATGATACCCGGGGCTGATGGCTTTACGTGCCCTCCGAAGCACAGAAGCTTCTGGTTGTGAACATTGTGCACAAGTGTGTCGTGTTTTAACCTTACTAAGGTTTGTTAATACGGTTATTAGTAATAGGGTACCGTTGGTACTCAGCGATATCAAAATAAATAATTATAAATTTAATTATTTATTGCTAGTTGACCCGGTAGACGTTGTCCTGCAATATTATGTAATATTCCAACCAAAATTAGAGAAGGAATGGTGGTACCTGTGGTATATGCTCATTATATTGAATAATATTTGCTAAGGGGGCAATTTGATATGTAATAAAGTTTGCCTAATCTCCTAGAGGTCCACATGAAATACTCCAAGAATCATTTTTATATACTTTTTAACCTAACCAAAAATTTATTGTTTAAATCGGTCCAGCCGTTCTCGAGTTTTAGCGAGACTTTCATTAATTTGTATATAAATGATAATAAAAGTTATCTCTGTTTGTGAGTAGTCTGCGCGCTCCCCAGGCGCGGCCGCACGCGCCAGCATGTGCGGATTTGATATCTCGGTCGCGCTCGCTGAACTCGCTACCGGTACACACTGTGGAGACCGCTTCTATGTTGAACTACCATTTGTCCCGAGTTCGCATGCCTAGCCATTTATTTTTCAACTGTATGGGGAGCAGATTGCGCGCTCGAATCTTGCAGTTACCTTCTTCAAAGATGTGCAAGCCTATTTATTTCTTCAAAGATGTGCAAGCTTCGATGCCGACTCGCCTGAATATCACCAATGTTAATCACAGATAATGTAGCAGTCTAATGGTGAAAAATATTTAGTTTATTCAATAGATTTTGGGTTTATTCCTTACTAATAACATAACCGACGTTGACCACTTACCACCAGGTGGCTCATGATCTTTTCCGTCAGGTCTTCAGGATTCAAATTCAAATTCGATTCAAATTAAAAATATTTATTTCATCATAGACACGGAGCTCACTTATTGAAAGAAAAAATCACAAGAAATTAAATTCGAAATGATTACAATTTGATTATAATGTAATACAATACCTTTAAGTTGGTTACTGATTATAAAAATGTGTAACCGCGGTAATGGCTAAAGTCTCGGTAGACAATATTTATCTAACTTGTCATCAAGCACAACAAACAAATATAAAATCACTTGTATCTATTATGTATGTATTTGTATGACAGACATGAAGTGAACTCAATAAGAGTTCCAGTCCAGTTTGAAGCTTACATGAGCACGTAGCTGTCGAGTATCATGCACTCACATAGACAATTGAAACTACATGCTACTACATACAAAGAAACGTGTACATATTTGTGTCTGCGTGTGTGTCGGTGTAAGTGCGTTCGTGTGCGTACAACAAAAGGTTGTATATTCGGTGTGTACATGAGTACGTGCGTCTAAGTTTATGTGTGTGCCAATAAAAGGTGTTAATAAAGAAACGATCTCCATAGCGACGAGCTGCGGCACGCTCTTGCGCAGTTATAATTAGTTTAGGCAGTGTCTCTGTCAGTCCGTCCGGCGCGGCGGCGCTCGGGCCGAGGGCTCTGTATTGTTTACTAGACTAGGGGCTGACTACGAAATTCTCAGACCAATCGTTTGTGGTCACTTCAAAATGCATTGTAACATTCGTGACACGTACTGTTGTCCAACGTGATGCAAAACAAAGCAGATATCTAAAGAAAGAAGCGTAAGGGATTTCCTTAACATTACGAATCTCAGAAAGTTTACATAAAAATGATTTAAGTTGAAATTTTTTATCCGTGTATCATATCGATGTACTACAATGTATAATATCAACATATCTACCGATGTTGCTGGCTGAACATGGCGTATCCTTTTGATACTTATTGAAATAAAGTGAAAAAGGTTCCGAGTTCCGATCAAAGTTGGTTAGAAATATGTTATGGTATGCCTACATTGTGAATCGATTTAGCGGCTCAATTATAAAGTCAATTATAAAAGTAAATAACATAATTTTATGGCATTGTATACGAAAAGACCGAATACGAAAGAACTATTTATGAGAAAATATTATCCTAATGTCACATTCAATTAGTAATGGTATAACACGAACAGGCTCCGTTTCCGGATCCCGGTCTATAAAGGGGTTCAAACCCTTCTTCAGTAGCATTTCAAAACGGGGGCCACTCCAAATGGCGAACGATTTTGACGGACAAACGAAACACTCCCCCGAATAAAGAAACACTGCAAAGAGAATGAAAGGAAGGAAAATAGGGGAATAGGCCGGGCGGGTACCGTATGGGGGACGTGAGGTTCCGTACATTTTCAATGATTTAAAACGAAACATGTTCTTAATTAATTTGTAACTGTTACATTGATTGATTTTGTAGAAACATCGGACAAGTAAATGCCACTTCATAATAAGTCAACGAATCTTTTGGTGAGCGACCGAAGCCGGCGGGTGGCGGCGAGCCGGCGGAGAGATATACGACGCACAATACAGATATTCATGTCACAATGACAACATCTATTAGTCATTTCTGAGATTTTGACATTGACCTTTTGACTCGTTGAAGTGTCATGCAAGTTCCATTCATTTCAACACTACACATTACACTAACTTTTTTTAGGGTTCCGTATCTATTCAAAGGGGAATCCTATCTTTTTCAATACGATTACAAACGTGCATGCGACACACACTTAACCGTTTCAACTAACATAAAATGTCTTGTTAATCCTTGACTCATAATCTCTCGTTTACTGCCACGTCACAGGCCACGTGACTCCTGTGACGTCACTGGAACGTGCTACGGGGTGAGTTATTACAGTGACGTCAACACAGAGCCCCGCTGTCCTCTCGTTGGTTCCGCTTGAGGCAAAGTTGTGTGCTAACCCTTTTACATTCTTCTGCACCTGGCAATAAAGACTTAATTGAATGTGTGCTACATAGATGGAATTAATGAAAGTCCTGATTTACATTTACTTGTTAGTATATGCTAAGCTATGCCTAAGGCGTTTGAAACATCAACTGTGTTAAGGTTCAAAATTACTCATCAACTAATATTTGTACATTTTCTTGACCAATGACAATAGAGCGCAGAATACCAATGATTTGTGTATGTATACCTACTAATGTATTGGTATAAATCACTCAAATATTGGAACAACTTATACTACTACATTTTGATTATTTGTAGAGTTTATAATTAACTGTTGATAAGTACCTACTACAAGTATTGACACTCTGAACTTTCGATATAATTAATTCTATATTTAAGAGCGCAGCAAGTGACGTGGTGCAGTTTTGGCAACGCACGCTTCCTCATAGCTAACGATGTGCAGCAAATTCACCACTGTTATACGAAAAGTACCTTTTACACGGTCCGATAAGATTGAAATTAGCTTGTTTGTTTCTCTGAACTGACATTTTATGCCATCACACGTGGAAATTTCTCCGACAAGAATAAAACTGACACAGAAATCGGTCAGATGAATACTGATTTTAAGATAGCTCAGTCGGCGTAATTGTTACTCAAAATTTAATTAGTGCTTTATTTAGGAAAGTGTTAAGTGATCAATAATCATGAATAAGAAAAATAAAAACAAAAACCGCAGTAAACCTGCAAATCCAGTTCCGTCAGCCCAAATAACAGAACCCACACAAAATATTGAGGAAGTCATAACAGTGACTGCGGAAGAAAAGCAAAGTGTAATTAAAGAAAGTGACAGTGTTATTGAGAGTCCAAGTGAAGTAACTATCAATGATCCAGTATCAGAAAATAATGAAACTTTCACCGATATACCTAAGAAACCAAAAAGGAATAAAGGAAAGAAGAAAAAGCAGGAAGAAATATGTTTAGATGAGAAGACATTACCTACTGACCAAGATACAATATCCCTGCCACCTCCAGTGTCTGATGAAGTAAAAGTGAAATCTGAAAAAGTAATGGATAGGATAGAAACTAACGTTGAGGAAGATGAAAATACAGAAGAAATAGTGACAGCTAATGTTCGTAAAAAGAAAAACAAGAAAAAACAGCATGAACAACAAAAAATGGATGAACCATCTCATCAAATAGATTTTGCAGAGAAAATTCAAGAAGAATTAAAAAAGGAAGAGAGTGTGATGGATAAAGATAATCTTGACCTAAGTGCAAATGAAATAACAGAATGTGAAATTAAGATAAAGAAAAAGAATAAAAAGAAAAAAAATCGATTAGATTCAGAAAAATCTGACAAGGCTGATGAAGTAGTTATTTGCACGGCTGCGTTTCAAGAACTAATCAGTTCCAAAGAGAATGAGGGAAATCCAGAGCCAAATAAAGAATCATTTCAAAACAGCGAGAAAGATGACAAAAATCTGTCTGCTGCTGTAGGAAAAGACTTGATACAAAGTGTGCTTTTACCAGAAGATTCAAATTTGCAAGATGAATCATCGCAAAATGACCTGAAAAATGAATCAAAGAGTAAAAGGAAAGCTAAAAAGGATAAAAAGCAACAACAATCAAAAACTGATTCTGAAAAAAGTCAATTAACAGCAGATAAAAGAATGCAACCAGAACCAGAAGCAATAGGTACGAATATTGATCAACAATCACCTTTAATTGAGCAAACAGAAAGTGTGATAGATACAAGTCCAAAGATAAAAGCTAAAATTGCGAAACCTGTTGAAAAGAAGCGAAAAAAGAAAACAGAAACTTCTGAAGGTCATGATAGTAAACAAGTAGAGGACAGAGCTTTAGGTGAAATTGACGTCAAAGAACCTTTTGTAGTACCTGTATTGGAAACTGATACTCTACCTGATATAAATGTTCAAGAGGTTGACAATGCGGGAAATACTGAAGTCACTGCTATTGTTACAGAAACAGAAAAATCTCCCAAGACTAATATCTCAAACCCACCATTTGAAACATCAACTTTGGAATGTAATATAAATTTGGAAGATGTAAATATTGGCATTAAGTCTAGCGAAGAAATAAAACAACCTTTAGATTTAGCACTAGATTCAGTAAAGTTCGATAAAGATTTGGAAAAGAGTACAAGTGAACCAAAAGAATATTTAAAAGAACTTGAAGAAAAAGACATTTTAATTTCTTCAGAGCCATATAAAACTGTAGAGAAGAAAAAGAAAAAACAACCAAAGAAAATAGATGTTCTTGAAAAACTTCCTGAATCTAAAATTTTGCTAACCCCAGAATCAACACCAACAAAAGAAAAAGCACCCTCAGAACAAGACTCACCCTTGTCAGCAGCCTCTCCAGGTATTGAAGATATAGTAGAGATTAGTAGTATAAAAACTGATGAACTAGTTGGACCATCCGATGCAATTCCAGATTTTATTCACCATCCTCTGGCTACAAGTCAACAACTTCTTGATAACAACAATAATATGAGTATATATGAAGTAAGTACAGTAGAAGAGAAGTTGGATCTTAACTTGTTGATTCCTAATGAACCAATCATTCAGGGCTCTGGTGAAACACCTGAGCCGTTGGGAGAAAAAATACCTAAAAAGTTGCCTACTCTTCTCACAACAAGAGAGAGAAGCCTAACAAACGAACCAGAAAAAACTGATTTGAAATCGAAAATGATGGAGGTTAGTCAAGACATGGAGGAACTTAGATTATCCATTGAAAGATCTTTAGCTGAATTAACGTCAATGGAAAATATCGAAGATAATGTTGTAAAAGGATCAGATGATAATAAAGCTTCAACTCCACTAGTAGCTGCACCAACTGAGACAACATTTTGTGATGTAAAAGGCGACATAACAGAAATGAGTAAATCTTTAGGTGATAAGACTGTATCACAGGAGATTTACAATATATCTAATATTCCTAGTGAAAATGTAGAATCTAATATTCAAGTAGATAAAATACTGAAATCCGAAGAGATTCTAGAACAACAACTAGAAACTGCTACTAAATCCGATGAACTAATCGACAATAAACTGACTCCACCACAAGCTCCAGCTAGAAAAGATAACAAAGGTAAAGGTAAAGGCAAAAGAAAATGTAAGCAAGAAGCACAATCACAGCAATCTTCGAGAATTTCTGAAACCTCTACAGTTACAAGTTCAGAAAATACTGCTAAAGAAGTTAGAAAAGAAGACAAAAATCAACAAGAACAGAAGTCCCAATCATCTGAACAAAAGGAAAATAAAGGTAAACAAAAACAACAATCAATGCAAATTGACAATGCCAGCATTGAATCTGACCAAGCCCCTCATAGTGAACCGATATCAAACGTTGTTGAATTATCTTTCGAACCAATTGAAAACTTTGAAGATGCCTTGACATCTAGTGTTGATGATGTAAATAAGACTTTTGAAATGATCGCTAATGAAGTAAACAATACTCCTGAGTTGACGGTACAGAATCCAAAAATTAACATTACATCACCAATAGAAGAAACAGAGACCGCGGAACCAAAACAAAATCCTGTTACGCCGCCAAAAAACTTGTTAGGCCATCCGGATATTCCTGTACCATCGAATAGAACTGATTACAAAAAAGAAAAAAATAAACCGCCTAATATGCGTCAAGCTAAGGTCAAAATAAAGGATGCTGTCGATATCGAAAAGATGAAACAATCAAGAGAATCACAGACAGAAAATAAAAGGAGAATCGCAAGCAATAAAAACGTTCTAGAATCTTTTTCTTATATGACTAACGAAAACGCTGAATACGTTTACAAGTACAGTTTTCGTAAAGTATTTCTCCAGAGCTTATGTCACGTTTGTAGGAAGGAGTTGGGACTGAAAGTACCCTGCCAGTTCTGCTCGTTGGTGTTCTATTGCAGTCAGAAGCACAAAGATGAGGACTGGCCGCAGCATCAGGCTCTGTGTTTCGCTATTTGCACAATCGCTCATTTAAAAGGTATTTCTAGTTTAATAATTTTACTTCCTACAAAAACAGGATAAAATAAAGAAATGTTTTACAATAACATGTTGAAATATAATTGCTGGGGAGTTACCTTCACTATTACCTTTTGCCCTTGCTTAAGTTTTGTTGTTCTATTTAGTGCGACAAGAACGGGAGCGTTCGTAAAACTCAAACAAAAAAAAAGTATAAAAATAATTAAATACCAAGTTAAATAAAGTATTTTATTACGTTTTCGAGTAATTCCGGAAATTTTAAGGTGACGCTCTTGTTGTTCACAGATCAGAAATACCTTTACGCCGACGCCAAGAATATAACGGGTCAGAGCTATCGGCTGTTGCGGATGCAGATGATCATCTCCTGCGAGAAGGTGCTAAAGAGGAAGCTAGTGCCCTGGGAGCAGGAGGCTCTCCTATACCCCAGGATGTGTGCAGACGTGGCATGCAGGGAGTGGAAACAGAGCAAGCTGGTCGACTGTGAGGGCTGTGGACAGGTAATGGTTGACATTATGGCAATATTGCACTAAATTCCGATATGGTGGTAGAAATATTTGACTTTCATAAGTGTATTGATAATACCTACATGAAATAAACGATAAAAAAAATCGCCGACACGTTAATCATATTATCGGAGTTTTTTGCAGCGCTTGCTTAAATATGTACCAATATGTTTCTGTAACAATAACAGTCAGACCTCGGCTGCTCTCTCGCCATCACACCTCATCTATAGGGAGATCTCATTTCTCCATATTATACTCGAGGACATTGGGTTAATTTTATTTAGATCATATTCTTGAAGCTGCAACTGTCAGTCGTATTTGTACAGGTTACTGACGCAAGCAATCAAAATACAAACCAACAATATATCTTTTTTAATAAGAGAAATTGTATCCTTGAACCGGATCAATCATCGAGACAGTCGACCGTAGACGTGGTCAGTAGACGAATGACGAATCATTGTTGTTGGTATGATTATCAAGATGTAATAGAGGGGTTTATGTAACATTGTTATTGAAGGGAATTCGTCATTACTTTGCAACGAGTTAAGCTTGGTTTTAAGCCTTCTCTTCACGAGTAGAAACACATGGCCAACCTAATTATATGAGTACTGTACTTACTAATATTATAATTGCAAAAGTTACTCGGTCTGTCTGTTACGCTTTCATGCCTAAGCCTCTGAACTTATTTGGATGAGAATTGCTATAGAGATAGACCAGAACTCGAGAAAGAATATAGCATAAGAATAAGGAAGAAATAAGGCGCGAAAGGGTTGAAATAGGGAAATTAAAGTTAAATGGAAGTTCGTTATCGTCAAATATTTTTTATGTTATGAGTAGGCAAACATACAGACGAGTCACCTGATGTTAAGTGATCACCGCTGTCCATAGACACAACACCCGACTGAGGTGTCACTAACGCGTTCCCTGCCAGGAAGGAAGGAACAGACCCGCACGCACGGGGAAGACAAAGAAAGTAGGGAAGCAGTACGTCGCTGAAGTAACCGAAATCAATCATGTCACTGACTGACCCTAGACGCACCAACAACATACCACTTCAGGATGGTTGATAGAAGAAGAATGGGAAGGAGGAGCACTGAAAGACGCGGAGGAAAAGAAGAGAACCCACAGCTGGAACACGACGGATCATTTGGCGACTGACTCAAGCAAGAGGGTGGTGCCTACTACCTAGTAGCTGACTTCTGTCTCCTCTTTTGACACCCTGGTCTGCAAGTGTGGGATCGGGGTTAGTATTCTATGCCGCCCCAATACGACAGAATATGAAATATATAAATAAAACTTTGTATTTAAGTTCCTGAGAAAATAAAAGAATATTTGTTCGCGCGCTTTTGAAGTTTAGACCTGTGTGGGGCAAGACAGGGGATGAAAACTTAACGCGGACGTAGTCGCGGGACAAAGCTAGTATCGTATAAGTGCTTTAATATCGACAAGGCTATCGATATTTAACTAAAATTTCATAGGCACTATCGATTCGATATATTCGATATCGATATAGATTTACAGTAACGTAGGTGTTGCCAGCGTGTGCAGTCTGACGGTAGGATCTCGGCTGTCGGCCCTCGCCAATGGCTCCAAGTCACTATCCACTTTCTATATCTACATCCAATAAACAAGGATCATATTATGTTACCCTGTATTGTCAGATATCCTACTGCTCAGAGTACCCTACTCACCTACCAGCCGGCCACCAGCGCTGGTGCAGATCTTACGCTCTGTACCAGAAGCTGGTGCACTATCAGCAGACCAGGGGTAGACTGGAGCCGAAGCTTCCTGCCGGGATTGTCCCCGAAGGTTACAGGATCCCGGAGAAGATCAACGAGGTTCTGGCCGCGATATACGACGAGAAGATTGGTGAGAAACTTGAAACGAAAACCCAACAAAATAATATGTCATTCCTATGATGAAATAAATAATTAGACCGCGTCATTAGTTTGACCAGTTAAATACGTGGACGTCTTGAAATCATCCTAATCTAATTAAGATTGCTGTAGATATCCTTCGCATTGGTCTATCATAATGATTATTGTGAATGATACAGTTATTCATATTAACAGATTATTTCGGTTACATTAAGTAAAGTTGGGCCATGAAATGATACGAAGTATGACTCAAATGATTGACGTGTATACTCGTCTTGTAGACATGACCGACACTGAGTACGCGGCGTTGACTCAGCTGGCCACTGCACCCCTGACCGCCGCCCACTGCCACCAGCTCGCCACGGCGGATCGCTCCAATGGGATGTCGAAGGTAATTGTTATAAGGAGATGTCTGAGAACTGATTTGTTGTCGTCGTTAATAGCACCAGTGTACCACCAAAATAAACGTTGATGATGTAGAAGTTAAACAATTTATCAATATTCTGTAACTGTCCTTCTGACAGAAGACATCGTTCGTGATTCACGTCGTGGGGGCGGAGCTGCAGTTTGAGGCAGACGTGCTGTTCAAGTGGGAGCTGTTCTTCCTGCACCTCGAGCCTCAAGTTCAGGACCTCAAGGTGGTCCTGGTCAGCCCCGACCTCAACCCGTCCAACTTACCTCTCAACTTGCTTCAAAAACTCAAGTTAGTATACCTGAAATATACGAGTGAAGGTCTTTCAAATCTCAAAACTATTATAAATCATGTATTATGGATAATAATTAACAAAGAATATTAACCGCTTACACACTCATATCCCGGACGAGGATTCATGCGTTCATGTGCGGCATGCACAACACAAACACCACCTACAGCCCGAGAACAAACATTCATCTGTCAAATGTATACCTCGTTTGGCTCAGGGTCACTATACTCGTAATCATCACGATGTTCGAGATAATCGTAAATTTCTCCAAGAGTTAGAATGCAGTTTCTATAATATCAGTGCTGCGGCCGTCGAGGATCGTCTTTAGCAGGGTGGCAGTTTCAGTATTTGTTTATTACTCCCAGAACGAGAGACGCCTTGCCCAGCGCAAGAACCAGACGGGGTTCTTGAACTCTCAGGTCCATCTAGACAACTGCAATGTGTCCTAAATATCTAATGCATATAAATATCAAATATTTTCTATACGAGCGTGTGCGTCCCAGTGTGATCGAATGACTCATGTCTTTGATCCTTACTGTAAAAGTGAAACGGACTCAATTTCTACAGGAAACATTCGGAAAAGGGTTCGGATTATTTTATCAGTAGAAATATATTTTTTGTACATTCAATAAGGTCAGCGACGATGTTGTGTTTGATGGTGGAGCAAACAATTGAGATACGAATTAATTGGATTGATACTGGACACACAATAATTGCAATATTTTTACAATAAAATATAAACCTTACTTAATTGTCTAAATAATTAGAAAATCTGACGATCATAGTAAATAGCATTAGTACCCGTTTGATTTTATGCGAATTTTAATTATGTAAAATATAATTAAAATGATATGAATAAATGTAGGTACCTCCGGAATAATGGACATACGAGTTTTTATGTAAAATACATTCCTCAGACTATATTTATGTATTCAGACTCGATAGAGTGCACATAACGATATACGTATAATACGTATCATCGACGAAAAACACGATAATCTTAATAAAACTGATGGTACCTAAACTTATGACCAATGATTAAGTTTTTATGTTGACTGGCGTCTTGGTCTAGTGGTTAGTGAACCTGACTGCTAAGCCGTAGGTCGTGGGTTCGATTCCCACCACGGGCAAACTTTTCTGTGATGAACAGGAATGTTTGTTCTGTGTGTCTGGGTGT